>JAQQAE010010460.1:0-14088 GCA_029823295.1 Pseudamia nigra | reverse complement strand
CGGATTGGCTCCAGCCACCCGCAGCCCTGAACAAGGTGCGGTAGAAAATGAATGGATTAAAATTATTCATTCGTTATTGTGTTTAAAAAATGTCAGATAAGGTTTATCTGCGAGCCAGATGCAGTCATCAAAAGAGCCACATCTGGCTCGCGAGCCATAGGTTCCCGACCCCTGGGATAGTGAGAGATAAGGTGTACCTATATAATAAAACAACATAAGATAGTACAATGCATAGTAATTAACATTAAACTTCAGAAAATAAGCACCAAATCAAGAAAATGAACAAGAAATGAAGAGAATAATCAAGAAAATGAACAAAAAATGAAGAGAATAATCAAGAAAATTTACTAAAATGAATCAAATGATCAAGAAAATGGACAAAATACCCCACAAAATAATAGCAACAATAATGAAAACAATAGTCTAGAGAGTGATGACAAATAAAATAATAGTGATGAAATGAACAAAATAATGAAGAAAATTAACAAACCAACCACAAAATGAACAAAAAAATTTCTAAATAAAATAATACACAGTCGACAAAAATGGAGGGGAAATGAAGAATTAAAGCCAAAATGAAATGAATGAAATAATAAATAAAGTAAACAAAAAATGCAGGGAAAATGAAGAATATGAGCAATATTGAAAACAAAATGAACAAAATAATAAAACTATCAACAAAAATGGGTGGAAATGAAGGATAAAAGCTAAAATGAAAATAAAATCGGTGCCTCTACATCTTGCCAGGGACTACAGATGGAAACCAGGCTTTTGGCTAAATCTGGAATTTCTTACAGTAATGCTTATTAATATGCACTGCACTTGTAAAATAAAACATGAAATAAAAATGAAATATTTTTAAAAATCCAGAAAATTTACCAAAATGAATGAATATCTTGTTAATTGTTCACCGTTGTATGTCAGACTCCAAGTTTAGGAAAAGTATAAACCGTTATTATTACAACAGCAGTAAATGCATATATTATTACTGTTGCCTAATAGATAATGGAGACTTACAGACCACAAGTTTATTAGTTATCATGAAGACAACTCACAGTTAGAAACACTCTGAGTCTATAAAATGAATGAAGTCCAACTTAATTTTAAAGTTCATCTTTATTTTATAATTGCTGATGGATTAGCTGTATTAGAACAGTGGGTTATTACCATACCTTCTTTTCACAAATCACAAATATTCCTCTTCGTCTACAGGTGCGTAAACCCTAACAGAAAGCAGTTTTCCCCTCTTGTGTTCCTTCCTTAAAGTTTAAAAGTAGCTGTGTTTCTCCTTCCGGCACACGTACATGCTTTGAATCCTCATAAAACTTCAGTATTATCCAAAAATGCCTAATTCAGAACATACCAATGTGATATGCTGGTTGCATGGTACCTGTCATATTGGGAGTAAGCAGATAATTAATGTGCATGTTGACATAGTGACGTGTTGAGTGATGAAGTAGTCATAAAATGTCCCCTCTCTATGCACAGACATGTTCTCCAAAAAAGATTTCAATAATTGATGCTCTTCACAACATCATACGTTTTGCAGAAGCTGCTACTCTCCAGCTTTCTGTTTGGTCTTCTTTTTCCAGCTCAACTCATCCAGGGCAGCTTGATGAAGGATAAAACACATTTCTGACCAAATACTTGGATCATTACACTTTTCATTGTAATTATTTCATTTTTATCTGAAATTATTGTCATATTATGTGATTTATTTCCACTTTTGATTTCAGAATGTCCCTTTTCATGAAGACACTGATCATTTATTATCAAAATGTCAGAACACGGCTGATTCTACTGTACATCGCCGTCTTATGATCTTTGACAATATTTACTGCTTGAATGTGCTTACCTTTTTCCATCCAACTGTGAATCTTTCCCCTGTCCCCTTTCATGTGGTTTTACAGTCAGTGCCGCACAGTAACCAGTTTATTTTCACAGATTGAGGTGGGCGATATTATTAGAGTAAATGGCAGTGATTTCGTTCCCGCGGATGCTGCCATTTTGTCGTCCAGGTACAAAAGCCCACCCTGCTGCCTGACTATGGAGAACTTCCTTTCCTTTTTTATTTGTTCTTGCTGCTCTCCCTAAAGAAGTGGTGGTTACACTCCACATGTGAGGCAGTACGCCAAGGTGCTTTTGTAACTCCACATATAGGTTTTTGCCCTTTAAAAGTAACCATCATTTCTTTCGGTGGGACAGAGGTAATGTGGGTTTTTGATTAGAAATGACCAATCATGTCAGCATAAACCTATGCACTCCTTTACCTTTTCAAAAGCCATTAGAAACAGTACTTAATTTTTAAATTGTATTAAAGCGTGGTTCTCTAAAATGCGGGCAGTTTGTGCTCAAGCATGTAATATGACTGCATTATTCTGATTGATGACTTAATATGCAAATCGCCTCAAATGAATAAATTTTAAAATGCTAATTTCAGTGTTTCTAAATGGTTTTGTGAAAAGGAGAACCAATGAACCATACCCTCTGATCATACAAGACTGATCATTGTGCTCTTCTCATCTCCCTAGAACTGAAACGGTTGTCTCTCTCCCCTTATGTGTGTGCTGTTTGTCTGTTTGTGTTATTATTTCTTTTATCCTCTCCATCCCCTCCTTTCTTTTCCCATCCTCTCCTTTCCTGTCCCCTCTGTGCCAACAACTGCCACACTTTCTCTCTCTTGCCCCCTGCTGGTGTGCGGTTGGTAATATCAGGTGGCCGTTGGGGAAGTAGTCAGAGCTGCAAATGGGGATCACCTCCCGGCTGACCTCGTCATACTGTCGTCCAGGTCAGGAATCCAACGACATTACCAACAAACAGCTGCGGCAGAGTTTAGGGGCTGAGAAACCGACTGGGAGCACACGTTAGCTCTTTCTCCATCACTGAAAGAAGATACTTTTAATTCTATACACTTAAGGAAGGATTATGTGGGCAAAGCCAGATTTCATTGTGCCTTAAGTGTCTTAATTTTAGTTTGCTAACATTATTGACCATATTCAAAACCATTATGTTGTATTTTGCTTTACAGCGTAAGTAAAGTGAAGTGTCTCTAATGTTTTGGCTGATTTTCTAACACTGCTTAAAGTGAATAGAAACTTCTAGTATAAGAGGAGCACATTTTCCATATTTCATACTTGTTTTTGGTATGAATATAATTTCCATATTCCTGCCTGTGCATGGCTTTAACTACTTGAATGTAACATTTTAATTTGACATGACAGTTTGCGTGCGGTCACATTCCAAGATGCAATGGTGGGAAGCATCTTGGAAGTGCAACTTTCTCACTTTCCACAACTGCCATTTAAAGGGCCTATGAGTAATTTATTAATATTACACCACATTTATGAAGGACTATTCTGTTTGATAGTGTTTGGAGATGTTTTAGTAGTCACATCCTAGGCATCACTGTAGATCTGTACTTTTTTACACATCATAACGCTCTCCCTGAATGGCTAGGCTAACAGCAGCAGTTAAATCTGTCATTGATTGTGGTTGGGATTCAGTGTCCAGAATTCTTTTTTATTTCCCTTCCACTGTGTGTGTTTGGACCAGCTTTTGATTCATATATCACTCTATTAAAAGCGTAGCTAACCTTAACATTGGCATGCTCCAGCCCTCTGTCCTTGTGCCCAGAGTTTGTCAGAGGCCCATTGGTCTGCTCTGTTTGTTGTGCTTGGCATGCCTGCTTGCCCATCTCAACCCACTATGGTGATTCCTCTCTTCACTCGTTGTCCCGTTACAGTCTGTTTAGCGTTTCCTGAATTCAGTTGAGGGATAGCAGCAAACAAAGATGTTATGTCTGCCCAAGAGACATTTCTCGATAGCCACTTTGAGCCTTTATGTAGTTTTATGTTCTCAATTGGCCATCAAGTTGCCATGTAGCATCTTTGTTTGCAGTGATCTAATCTTGTGTTTTGCAATAGACCCCTTCTTTGAGAAAACTTATTGTAAACATAAAGAAACTTAACATTTAAATCAGACATTTTGTAGCTTGTTTGTACCGTTCATTGTTGGTGTTTTACAGTAAAATATAAATTCTTAATTAAGGTCTAATGTGTGAGAGAGTAGCCATATGCTGTGCTTTTCAATTGTAATTCAGCTGCAAGCCTGTGCTTCCTCTTCCCTTTAAACAGTGAACCACAGGGTATGTGCTACATTGAAACATCAAACCTGGATGGAGAGACAAACCTTAAAATCCGACAGGTGATCATTTTATTTTTATTCATTTGCAATTCAAACTATTGGGCAAAAATCAAGGGAGTAACCAGGATACCGTTTCATATTCAAAGACCTCCAAAACTAATTACCGTAACTTACATTTTTGTATATTTCATACTTGTGTAGGTATTAGTAGGTACTTAAACAATAAGTGAAATTTCCTTAAAAAATTTCAATGGAAATTTGGCACACAATGTGTCTTGTAATCCAGATAACCAGAAACCACATCATTTTTTCATGCCACAGTTGCATAACATGTGGTTCCTAATTAAAAATGTCATTATAATGGGAATCGTGATTAATCACATATTAAACTACTGTATTGTGACACTTGATTTTGAAGCAAAATGTTAACTTGAGTATTTATTTTAAATCAATTCCAGTAACACAGACACTGACTCATTGGTTACCTGGAGACAATTTTACTGAAAAAAAGGTTCAGACCCAGGCAATCTAACCCTAACTAAAGTTTGTTATTAAAAGTTGTTGCATAATTTAATTAAATTATTTACTTTAAAGATAGATTATGAACAATAACTGGTATTGTTGGCAGCTGGTTTTTGATTCATGTCTTTACTTTACCTTGATTCAGCCCTACTGCATTTGCGTAAGACACTCTTAAGTATAATTCATCTTCTGATTGATTGATTGATTGATTGATTCTGTATATAGTGCTTGTGACAGACAAAAGTCACAAAGTGCTCTACAGTTTCCAATTTCATTTCCAAATTATTAGCAGTACACGAATGAAAAAGTTGTACATCTTGTGAACTCTGCAAAGGCCTGCTTTTACAGCCCTATAATTATATCAACAGGGTCTTCAAGTGACTGCAGACATAAAGGACATCGACAGCCTAATGCGTCTCTCTGGCCGGATGGAGTGTGAGAGTCCAAATCGCCATCTGTATGAGTTTGTAGGAAACATCCGACTGGACGGCCACAGGTGGGCCCTGTTGCAGATCTCCAGGCCTGGCTCTCTGCCTCTTTACAAGCTCAACAGCCCATTAGCCAGGAGCACAGCCAGTGTCACTGCATGATGAGCTTTTAGGGATTATTTAATCTTTCTGCTGGGTAAATGAAAGCTCGTGCTGCAGTGATGTTTAATCACATACAGTATGTGTTTTAAGCATTTGCCACATATACTGTATGCCTTTTTACAGTATCAGGGCCTGAATACAAGGGGTAAATTAAATAACTTTCTCCGTCTTTTGTGCCAAAATCTATGGCTTTTATGGTATCAACTCATACCTTTTGGGCCTGAAATGAAAATTTTCTGTTATTTTTAAAGGCAGGTGCAATAAGAGTTTGGATAAGGAAGAAGATATCCAAGTACTGTAATTAACCGTTATCACCTACCCCTATCCTCCATGGAATAAAATCATCCATGCTGCAAATGTATAATTTTAACTCCTGCAGAAAAAAGAAAATTATAGAAGAGAAGTCAAAGAAATCAGTGAATGTACTGTATCTAGAATTGAAAATCATATTTACCATAAGAGTTGGGAGGATTTTTATTCTTTAAGCTATGACTGACCAGCTGGAACCCTCATTTTAGCCACTGCCTATTGCCAAAACCAATTTGGTTCAGTTGACAGTCCTCATCCTTTTGACCAGCATGTCTGCCAGCAATCAGTCTGTTTCTATACAATGAATATTTAAAAAGTTAAACTGATTTGTTAAACTGCATTGTCCCCATTTATGCAATGGGGACAATGCAATTTAACATAAATAGGTTTGGTACAAAGAATGCAGCTAATGTGCTGCACAAGAGTTTATAGCTGTTTTTCAACTCCTGTCCCAAGCTGGGCTTTTATGTGTTTAAAACAATCAACATTGTGTCACCACCATGCAGTATATTACATGTCATATTGCAATAATAGGGCTAAGACGCATACAAAACTTTAATAATGTCAACACTGTGTTCCACAATATAAAACATGCATACCTAAACATACCACATTATATCATGTATTATATTACAATAAGACGGAAAGGCCTGTAAGATGAACTGAAAATGGGTACCGTAATACTGATGGGTGAATGTTTCACCCTTAATCAGCACTGAGGGATATGTGTGTACTTTTGTCATTGCAGCACAGTGCCACTGGGTCCAGACCAGATCTTACTGAGAGGAGCCCAGCTTAGGAACACCCAGTGGGTCCATGGTGTGGTGGTCTACACGGGACATGACACAAAGCTAATGCAGGTAGAGCAGTTGTACAGTTTTTATGAGTTGGCTATTTACATACTGTGCAAAAGTCTCAGGCCATCTTGAGTTTGTTGTCTTATGTGGTTATCAAGTTTATAATGACCGTACACATGCACAAAAATGAATAAACCTTACGTTAAATACATTATTTGGGTGGAACTTGTAAATTCCCATCTTTAGCGTTATTGTTTTTTTTTGTAAGGTTATAAATAAAAATATAGAAAACATGGGCATTATATAAATATGTTTAAATTAAAACTAAATGGCTTCAAGAGTCAAAATGTTGAGTGTTTAGTATCTATTCTGTGGCAAAAAGTGGCCCAAACAATAAGAACCACATGACGTGTTGAATAAAACATGCTTTCAGTGTCCTTAGGTTTCATATTTTCTGCTCAAAACAGGTCAAAGTGGAAAAGGGGGGGTGACACTGTACTTGATATTTTATTGTGGAGAAACTCTGAAATATTGGTTTATATATATTCTGTATATTCTGGTTCTATTGTGATTGAGAAATGCATGTGTATGATCATTGGAATCTGCTGAAATAACGAGCCCAATGTGGCCTAAGACTTTTTCACAACATTGTGTACAATTATGAATCTGATTATCAGCACATTATGAAAAATACTGCTGCCGATTCTTTATTTTGGCTGTGTTTTAATATGATTACCTTAACAACAAACAAAATCACACAATATTGGCTTATTGGTTTTTATTGTTAAAAATTCCCTTTTCATGTTTTACCCAGAATTCTACTCGGCCTCCTCTGAAGCTCTCCAACGTGGAGCGCATTACCAACTTCCAGATCCTGGTGCTGTTTGGCTGCCTGTTGGCCATTTCCCTGGTCTGCTCCATAGGCCAAACCATCTGGAAGTACCAGTATGGCAATGATGCCTGGTACATGGATCTCAACTGTAAGATTCCCAGCAGCCCATGCTGCTCCTCTTATTCCACATATTTTGTCTCACTTGTCCATATCAGCTTATTATTGTCTCATTTTAAGTTACGTTCTTAAATGCTGTTGTTTTTATGTTGCCTCAGTTGAACTAAATTTCGCAATACAAGTGAAATATGTGGCAATGTGGGAATACATGAATTCCCTGTTAACTGAGAAAAGACAGCTGTGACATGCTCAGATGTGATGTGAATGAGTGAGTGTAAAAGAAATGGTTGAATATCACTGCGCTGCTGTACTTTTGGTTCCTTTCTAATGTTCTGTTTGATTTTGTTGTTTTCTTTGTTGTCGTTTTTTTAACAGCTCCAGGTAACAACCATTTAAAAGCCTTGGCCATCCGTGAATGACCCTCCCTTACTAACCCCTTACTGAAGCTCTGCCTTTGCTAAGCAAATGACGCCCCCTACCCTCGCCCCTTTATGGTTGCCCTTCTTTGTATGGGCCCATGCCATGGACAAGCACATACCAGGGATCCAACAATAGGTTTTTCCCCTCCAGCTCTCTTATACCTTCGTCTAGTTATTTTCAGTGCCTGATGCAAACAGTGTCTCACTTTTCCTCCATTTTTTTGTGTCACGTTAAACACTTTGCAGTTCCCAAGCTTCAGACCCTCATCATACTTTTTCCTCATTCTTGAAGACATGAATAGAAACATTTGCTTTGACTCCTGGGGCCTGGAGGTTATACTAAGGGAGCTTTTCATAGCAAGAGGTTTATTCTCCTTCATTGCTTGAACACAACACATGGTGCAACCTTAAGGGCAGGAGCTGACGTTTTCTAAATGCCTCTGCTGCCTGGTTTTTTGTAAAATTTTCAAAGTAGGGGAGTTAAAACCTCGTCATTCTCACATATGCTCTCAAGCCATTTTAGAAAGTACCTCTGTTTTAAAACAAAACTATTACACAGACATGAACCCCACACGATATAAATGAAACCTGTTATTTCAGAAAGGCTAGTCTATTGAAGGTGAACTCCATGAACAGTTTGTCTGCAGTGATGAAGCTCTGAACCTGGTATACAAAGTGATTATTGTGACACTCTGGCCATTACTCTGTACCCTGATAGGCCTGTGTAGGAGAGGTTGTGCCCTGGTCAGTTAAAGCTTGCATTACGACTTACACTGGCCCTTCTCATACAATTTTGGCTTCCATTGGTTTCAAAAGGGCTTTAATATTGTTCTCTGTGACATTAAAGCCCACATCAAACCCAAAATGAATGACTGTTACGAGGGGAGTGTAAGTCATAAAGCAGGCGTCCATCTTGAGACTGATTGTATTTCCATATGGAGTTGTTGAGACTCTGTCCAGTGCATGTTATCCAACCTGTGACAAAAGAGAGCGGTGTGGACATTGTCATAACTTTAACATGATTTAAAGCATTGTCTAAATTAGGGCTGCACGATTTGGTGAAACAGGTGTATTGTGATTATTTTGGCCAGGATAAAAAAAATGTAGACAGTACCTCTGTGCTTACTGCTGCAAAATCAAAACAACCACCAAAAATGAACAATAACCTGCCAAGATATGAAAAAAATGCCAAAATGAACAACATTATCACATAAAAGAGCAAAACACGAACATAACTATCACCTAAATAAACATAATCAACCAAAACTGAATTATAATTTTAAAAAAAGAAAAAAAGATGACCAATAGTCAGTTAAATAATCAGCAAAATATCAAAGATATTATTCCTAAAATGAAGAAAACTAACCAAAAGAAAAAAGCCAAAATGATTAAAGAAAAATAAAAGCTGGCAAAATACAAACAAGGGGAAGAATTATCAGCAAAATTAACAAAACTGAGTAGAATTATAAGCATAAAGAACAAAAATGATTGGACTTGTCAATGGAAAGAAAAAAAATGAGCAGAATTCTCAACACAATGAACAAAAAATGAGGAGAATTGTTAACAAAATGAATGGAATTATCAACAGAATGAATAAATACTTAGCAAATATCAACCATATAACCAAAAATAAATAATTATCCCTTCCAACATGGACCAGTCTGGATCTCTAAATTGCATCTTTTTACATTGAGATAGAAATTGCACAAGATGGTATTGTGTTTCTGCTAATTGTGCAGCACTGTTCTAAATTACCTGTTATTAAATGCTACTGTACCATTCAGCTACATTTGCAAGGTGCACCAAATGAGGGACATAATAGTAAGCATTAGCCCATCACACATCCCACAGGCTCGTATGTCACAAAAGCCTTCCATTATGCGAACCTGGTGAATTATTAATTCGACTTTGACGCGTTGCAGAGTGCTGACACTGGTCATGGCTGGCATTAAACCTTTACATTGAGTCAACTTTATGCAGATTGAGGGCAGAAAATTAATAATGTTTATGCCTCCTGCTCCGGTTTTGCAGACTTGGTTTTAGCACTTGCAGCCATGTTGCACTTGTTCTATTTGTAAAATGCTAATCTCTTCACTGACAGCAAGGGTGGTGGGATGCTATTGCCCCATAGAGCTCATTTAATTCTGCTTTTTTGCGCCGGGTACACATGCAATATAAAACGAGTTTCCCTAAAATGGAACAATTTGGCATAGATTACACCTCTTGCAAACATTAAAACATGAGAATCCGATTTAAATGCTTCATTAAACGAGCCTTAATGCCCATTTTATTACCATGGAGTGACATACTTAAGAGAAGTCATCAAGAGTGTGCATGTCCGGGTTTGCTCTGGTTTGATTTGTATTTCCTTCCAGCTCTACTGATCCAATCCAGCATCTCTGTTTCTCATAGCAGAGTTCCAGTGTAATGGCTCATAACAAGCTGCCTACTAGAAATGAGTGAAATGAAGCCAAAGACTGATCGTCATTAACACCCCGACTATTTTGCTGGCATAATCCACCCACTCTTTTCCACACTTTGTTGGTTGAGAATGTGCTATGGACTGAATCTCCCTCCTTTGTCTTGAGAGCATCCAATACGTTTGTCTTCCTCCCCACTTCTGAACAGTATACCCTCCTTTATGTGTTGTTGTACCAGTAGCAGTAGCTTCCATTCTGTCACTTTCCTTGTGCCACCCAGTTTTTTTGTTTTGTTTTGTTTTGCAATTGTTCTGACATGGGGAAGGGCTCTCCCTCTCAACCGCAATGCTAAGATCAAGGCTTGGGTTGAGGAAGGTAACTGTTACACCTCCTGCAAGCTGAGGAAAGGTAAATCACATCCCTCCTGTTTTTATGTTGGATGTCAGTGGGGTTACATGTTGATCATTGCCAATTCTTTTGGGGCTTTTGGGGAAACAAGCATCATTTTTGCATAGTGCTTTGTGGAACTCATTGCCTGGATCATGCTGGATGCCAAGGCTGCTGCTGTGACACTAATGACATTTGAGAAATACTTCAGTCCCTTTTTCGCTACTTTAAATCTCAGGGACGTTAAATTGGACTGCTAATCGGTTGAGATGTACGAGGATGAGGTTGGGTGGAAGAAATGGTTAATTCCAGCTAATGCTCGATGTTAGCCTAAGACTTTATCTGTATTGGGATAATGTTGAACATTGGCTGGAAGTAGCTTTGGGCATTTTAATTTAACTAACTGATGTTTATAACCCAGCACTGATGAGTTTCCTGTGTATTACTCCCTTTTCTTAAACTCGTCCCCTGATAGATGGTGGGGCCGCAAACTTTGGTCTCAACTTCCTCACTTTCATCATCCTCTTCAACAACCTGATTCCCATCAGTCTTCTGGTGACACTGGAAGTCATCAAGTTCGTCCAGGCCTTTTTCATCAACTGGGTGAGATGCAGATATTTGAACTAAAGATTAGACCTAGTAAGCAAATCCTTTCTCAAACATAGAAGGAACACATTATTAATCGGCATGTTTATTATTCTGCTACTTCTTCTGTAAAAAAAATCTGGCACACTTCTTCTTCCAGGACTTTGAGAAAACCCTCACAAATTATAAATCAAAATATGTCTAAATTCTGGGAATAGCGTGTGCTTTCTTTTTTTTTTTTTACATTGCAGTGAATGATGATGTAAAAAACTGCAAAAAACTATGCCAAAATTTTCCATTCATTTCCTATGGAAAGCCATTAAAACAATCATAAACCACACCCCAATTCTGACCCACACAACTTTATTATACTTTAACACAGGAACGTGGTTGAAAGTTTAAAACAGACACAAAACACTAGACTTTTTTATGTCAACCAGTATTTTTGATATTTAGTACTGTTTTTACAAAAGTTTGCAATTTAGGTCATTTTTCAGACTTTTCTTTTGTTTTAAAATGGGAGTCAATGTGACAGAATGTTGGTGAGTTAGAGGTGTATCGTAACTGACAGAGTGGATAAAGGCTCTGAAATTACCCAAAAACGTTTCATCTTAAACTGCTCTAGACTATTTACAACAGGCTCATCATTTTTACTAGAAATATAGCGACATTTGTTGTCTTTTAGAACATCTGCCAACCAAAGCCAGTGACTTACAGAATTTAAAAGCTCTGCTTCTCTCTGACCTGATAGAGACAAGTTTCATGTTTGTGTGTTTTAAGTGTTAAGGTGGTAGGGAACCCTTGATCTGAACTAGCAGCATATTAAAGAAAACACTGGAAACTTGAGAGCCCACTGCAAAGCCTGGCGTATCTGAAGCCTGACTGACTTAAAGAAATTAAAGGAGCATCTAATCTGAAGTATTTTGTGCTAGCAACTAGGTCAATCCCACCAGCTATCTCAGCAAAGAAATGCACCGTTTTTTGCCCTGAAGTTATTCTGAACCCACTTATTCATTAAATTTTAAAAAACAATCCTAACAAGGAAATTTGAGCAGCATTTAGGGCAGCTCTCAGTCAGTCTGTTTTCCTGCAGCTTTGTCTTTAGGGAAAACAGAGTGAGGAGGGCACACTGAAGTTAAGCATCAAATGTTTTTCTTTTTGTTTGTTTTTTTCAGTTTTATGTTGATGTGCACTGCATTTTACCTCAAGCTTTATTTTCTATATTTACTGTTGAACTACTTTTTGATTGGTTTCAGGACACTGACATGCTGTATGAGCCCACCAACACGCCTGCCATGGCTCGCACGTCGAATCTGAATGAAGAATTAGGACAGGTAATTGATGCATTTCGGAATAGATTTGTGCAGCCTTAAAGAAGCCATTTTATAATAGGCAAGTTTAGTTCTTACATATCCACAGAGCCTTGGTCAGCAACCTTTACCACTGAAGGAGCCATTTTTGGCCAGAAAAAAGTATCCGTCTGGAGCCACCTTCCCAAAATTGCTGTATCTTTGGGACATTGGGACTCAGGAAATCACAATCAGGGGATTGAACAAAATGTCCAGAAAATGAGAAAATTATGAAAAAATGAGAAGAAGTAAACACACCAATCCACAGCAATCAATGAAAAAGAAAAAAATTAATGAACAAAAATGAACATAACATCCAGAAAGTGAACATAAATGAAGTTTATTATAATAATATGAACAACAATGAAGTAAATGATAAGCAAATGAACAAAAAATAGCCAAAATAATGAGCAAAAATTAATGAAGTGATCCAGAAAATGAGAACATATGGAAAATGCACAGAATAATGAAGAAAAGCAACAAAAATGAACAAAATAATCCAAAAAATGAGCAAAATGATACTTTATTTTAATTGAAAACCCAATAAAAAAGCTTTCACAACTCCTTTTGGAAGTTTTAATCAATGTACTACCTAAATATTTTTACAGTTGGCTAATACAGTATACCAATGTTTGGGAGCCACTGGAAATACACTGAAGAGCCACATATGGATCTGGAACCGTGGGTTGAAGACCCCTATAACCCTAGAATTTTTTAAAATTTCAGCTTAAGAAGCCATAGGGATACTTTGTTCTATCATGTCTGTAAACCCATTGTTTTCGTCAGTGTATCAAACATGCTGATTCTGTGTTACTTTAAATGTAAATCAGCTGCTGGTGACAACACCCATTTCTTGTCTGTGCCATGGATTCCATCATGTAGATTCCATGGCACATTTTCCCAGAGTTCAGCCAGTGATTGTGTAGTTGTGACATCACAAATACCCATAACCCCAAATGGCTTGTTTCAGATCCAGTTACTTGTTTTTTTTTCTCCTTTGAGTAAAAATGTTGATACTTTAACGCCTTCACACCTACACTATTTTAGGTTGTCCAGAGTAGCCACATTTAACAAGTCAACAGATATAATAATGGTACAACAACTACTGTACAAAACCATATTACAGCAAGGAACATTCAGGTAAGTAAAGAGAAAAGACAGTCCATCAATAATTTAAGAAATGAAGGTCAGTCAATTTGAAAAAAGTCAAGAACATTGAGCTTTGAAACAAAACATTGTCTCCAAGTGCAGTCCCCTTTTGTTTGTTGCATAATTCTCTATGTGCTCTGTCACAGTTTGGGTGTACAATAACCATACATGAAACCTTATTTTCTACAATGTCTGCTTTAAAGAGCAATCAGTCATTGTTTAAAATATTTTGCGTGTTAAATATGTCTTTTCATCCTCGCAGGTTAAATATATCTTCTCAGACAAGACGGGGACTCTAACCTGCAATGTGATGCAGTTCAAGAAGTGCACCATAGCCGGTGTAGCCTACGGGTATGTCTCATTTCTTCACCCTGATTTCAATTTCCTTCCTGCTGCCGTTCATCCTTTACTGCCCCCCCCCACCCCCACCCCCATCACCTTCATTAAATGCCGAGTGTGCATCATAGTA
>JAQQAE010010459.1:0-14089 GCA_029823295.1 Pseudamia nigra | reverse complement strand
AAGACCACCTATGAAGAGACCCCAGCACTTCCGTGTTGTAACCCACTCTTCGATTTAACTCAGAAATCGTCCCATGTCGTGCTGCCAGTGCTCTTCCCAACTGCTCAAATTGGAGACAAAGCTTTACTGGGCTATGAAGAGCTCTCAATTTTCTTAATTGATACACCAGGAAAACACCTAAGCCAATCAGCAGAAATCCTGTTATCATGGTTCCGAATAGAAAAATGTCCATCACACCCTCAGTGGACAGCGTCTCAAAAACACATAAGTTTCCAGGTGTCCTACGGATCCTCACGTGTCCAGCAGCCGCTGTCCCTTGAGGACCCTCAGGTCCCCCATACCCGTCTTCCTGTACGAGACATGTCAATTACATTGAGGTCCAGCTCGTCAATTCCATGTTGCTTTTGGGTTCAGTGAGAGACTGTATGGGAACAAGGCAAACATACAGACAAGACACAGCAAGCAGGGAAAGCTGGGACGGGAGCAAGATAGAAATGTGTCCGCACTCTCTGAAAGCCGGAAGAGAAAAAGCTTTCAGAGTGTGTGGACGTGATATTTCTATTATTAAAAGTAAGTCAGATTTAATCCAAGGACAATAGAGGGCATGTACAATTCACAGGCTCGGCTGTCTTTACTTTTGTATTGTCTAGTTGTGTTTGACTCATCAAACTGTACTCATAGACAACCACGCAGACCTGATGGAGGTGGATGGAGATGTGGAGATCCCTCAGAACAAGGCCATGGTCCTGAGAGGCCACGAGTCCGAGGTCTTCATCTGTGCCTGGAATCCAGTCAGTGATCTGTTGGCGTCAGGGTGAGTCTGTACCATGCATTCTCACCTGCAGACAGAAATACCACCTGCCTGCAAACACTGAACTTTAGATGACCTCATAATAATTCATTAGATTATTGTTGCTATCCCAGTGAATGAGTAGTCTGAGTAATGTTTGCGAAAAACCATCAGATTCCCAAAAATGTTCAGAGGGTTAAAAACAGGTATTGCTGGAATTATATTGATCCCTGTTCTGCTTTCGATTTGTTTCTTATTGATTTAGTTCTTATTCAGACCCTGATTTGATGACAAATGGTAAAAATGCATCCAATATAAAGGTATGATCCAGAGGCATGCGTTACAAACACTTAAACTGCACATTTTAGTTTTTCCTAATGTTTAAAATGCAGCCAATTGATTTTGTTCATAAATGACAGCACAGGCAATAATGTATTTAATACCGACAAATTATGTAAATAATACCCAGGCTTTGCTTTTTATAGCTAGTTGAGCAATAGACTAGATCCAGTGATGATGAAGGTGTAGATATGATGTATGTAGTGTATGTTTATCTTTCTAAGTGAACGTGTATGAATTGGCTGTGTGTCTCAGGTCTGGAGATTCGACAGCGCGGATCTGGAACCTGAGTGAGAACAGTACGAGCAGCTCCACTCAGCTGGTCCTGAGACACTGCATACGGGAAGGAGGACAAGATGTCCCCAGCAACAAAGACGTCACCTCACTAGACTGGAATGTAAGGGCCCAGATGCACAACCAGTCACCCAGCCAGGGGTGTATCAAATTCAAAGTAAACGAGGTGGAAAGTGTGGAAAATGTAGAAACAATTTAAATAAACAGCAGTCCAACGTGACCTCAGAGTTTTACTTAGTTTGACCATGTAAAAGTTGGGTGAAATGTCACAAAGCGAGATCTCATTTCAAAGGCAGATTACTACAAACAAAAGAGGCTCTAGTGCAAACAACTGATAATGACATTGAACAGAGTGCTGTGTGGCAGAGACACACATTTCCTGGAAAGCCTCTACACCATCCCCCTCTGAATTCAGTTCAGTTTTAGTTGTATAGCACCAAATCACATCAAATAGCATCATCACATCGTGGACCTTTACATTGGTGATGAGTGTGACACACCGTGTTTCTCTCTGACAGAGCGAGGGCACGCTGTTAGCAACTGGCTCCTATGACGGCTTTGCTAGAATATGGACGAAAGACGGTAAGAACATTTTGATTCATTCAACATACACTACCAGTCAAAAGTCTGGACGCACCTTCAGTGGTTTTTCCTTTTTCTATCACTTTCAACATTGTACATGAATACAGCTAAACTATGAAAGTACATTCTGTATATGGAATTATGCGGTAAACAAAGAAGTGTCAGAGAAGTGTATTTTATATTTTAGTCCAAAGTTGCCACATTTAGCTTTGATGATGGCTTTGCATTCTCATCAGATTCACCATGGTCACTTGGAATGGTTTTCAGTTCACAGATGTACCTTGTCAAGTGTTAATTTGTGCCATTTCTTGCCTTCTAAATGTGCTTTAGACCATCTATTGTCATTTGCAAAGGAAGGGTGGATACAGTGAGTAGCCTGATTAGTGCTACTGCAAATCCATGTTATGGCAAGAAACACTCAGATAAGTAAAAGGAAAATAATAACCCATCATGACTTTAAAAAGTAAAGGCCAGTCAATCTGAAAAAATGTCAACAATATTGAATGTGTCTCTGAGTCCAGTTGCCAAAACCATCAGTTGGTATGATAGGTCTCATGAAAACCGTTTGCCGATTTCGGAGGTAGTTTTGAGGTTTCTGGGGTGAATACAGAACCATTTCAGATGGCTATCTCATGAATCTGATGAGAGAATGCCATGAGTGTGCAAAACTGTCATCAAAGCTAAAACACTTTAAACACATTTTTGTTTATTCCATAAATCATGTTCTTTCACAGTTCAGATGTCTTCAGTCTTCTTCTTCTTCTCCTTTCGGCTGCTGCCCTCAGCGAAATACCAATGATTCGCATGTTTGATCTGGCATAGATTTTTTACATCGGATGCCCTTCCTGACACAACCCTCACAAGGGACAAATTCCTTTAAAAAAATAATGTAAAAAGTGAATGAAAAGCTGTTACTGCATGTTGCCTTTGCAGGCCACATAAAAACACACATATGATGATTTCTTACATGAAATTGAGAGTAGCTCACATTACTAATTCAGCAGTAGTAATGTAAAATGCTGAAAATAAAGAAAAAGCACAAAGGGTAGATGTCCACACTTTTGACTGGTAGTGTATGTGCTCTTTGTGGGAATAAATCTGTTTTTTGTTTGTGAAGAGTTTTTGAAAAAAAGCCAGCATTTTATTTTAAACTGTTATCTTTTGCCATGTGTTATGATCTCATCCTGAACTGCAGTTTGTGTCCCTGTTTTGTCTTAAGCAATGCTGCCACCTACAGATGAAAAAGCATACTGTTGAACACTTTGGATGAGCTCAGAAGAGCTCATGCAACGTGTTCAGATCTCCACAGCAAAACTTCTAGATAACTTTTGCCCCTTTTACACAAAGTTGTTATCAAGTTATTTGTACTTTGACCACCAAAAACACATGCTAATAGCAGATCTAAACAGGACCATGATGCCATATCCTCTTTATTCTTACACATTATGTTTCTTCGCTTTGCATGTTGCAGGTAATCTGGCGAGTACCCTCGGCCAGCACAAAGGTCCCATCTTTGCTCTTAAGTGGAATAAAAAAGGCAATTTCATCCTCAGTGCAGGAGTAGATAAGGTAAACCTAAATAATGTTTCTGTATATATCCCCTACATTTCAGTATTCTGCCGGCTCTAACTTTACATGTACTCGTGTTACAGACAACAATCATATGGGATGCCCACACAGGAGAAGCCAAACAACAGTTTCCTTTCCACTCCGGTACAAAAGCATCTTCACTACTGTGAATGAGACCAGCCTTGTGTCTTATTGATTTGTTAACATGAATCCACCTTTGTTTCAGCTCCCGCCCTAGACGTCGACTGGCAAAGCAACAACACATTCGCCTCTTGTAGTACAGACATGTGCATCCATGTCTGTAAACTGGGACAGGACAGACCCATTAAAACATTCCAGGGACACACAGTAAGTGGTTTGTGAATGTGGATGTGCAGTGAATTAAAAATTTCAAATACGTCCACCTGAAAGAGGCAACAACATGGCTATGCTTGGCCAATTGGATTAATGAACTCAGGTCCTTGTTTGGAGATGAGATTTTGCTTACACTCATATTTTTCCTCATATCTTTAGAATGAAGTAAATGCAATCAAGTGGGATCCTACAGGGAACCTACTGGCTTCCTGCTCAGATGACATGACACTCAAGGTGGGCTTACAATGTATCTACAAATGAAGGAGCTTGTGTTACATTACACCAAAGGCGAAATCTTACACACATGTACAATTTAACAGGAACATCAAAATGGGCAATGGATAAAGTTCTTGTTTTTTGTGTATTTATAGATCTGGAGTATGAAGCAGGACTCGTGTGTTCATGACCTGCAGGCCCACAGTAAAGAAATCTACACGATCAAATGGAGTCCCACTGGTCCTGGAACCAACAATCCCAGCGCAAACCTTATGCTAGCAAGGTGTGTGCTTCGGGTTATATTACTGTAGTTAGATTACAGAGCAAACAGCAAATGGCGATGTGACAATCTTCGGTGGTGGTCAGTCATCCAGTTCTTTCGCATTTTGTTTCAGGAGCCTATAGAATATTATATGGTACTACTCCTATTCTCAAACACAGTAAAGAGGGCTTGCTGATTCATGTTACTGGCAAAGACGTGGCACTTTTCACAGAGAAAAGTGAAAACTGTCGCTTCTCGCAGTGTTGTTACGGTCTCTGTTGTCTAATGTGACATTCCATTTTCAGATGTACTTTAAAATACATGGCTTTTTAATGGTATTTTATTTGTTAATCAAAAATTTCTCTGCATCATGTCTCTGAAGTGCATCATTTGACTCCACGGTTCGTCTTTGGGATGTGGAGAGAGGCATCTGTATCCACACGCTAACTAAACACCAAGAGCCGGTCTACAGCGTGGCTTTCAGCCCTGACGGTCGGCATCTGGCCAGCGGCTCCTTCGACAAATGTGTGCACATCTGGAACACACAGGTAAGGGAGCAGTGTGTGGACATTCAGCTGTGAAGTCGTATGTGTGAATATGAAGGGTTGAAAGACGAGATGCAGTCACTGCCGCTCATGGAGACGGTTCATGTGACTTCACACACTTCAGTCAGAAATGCTGAGAATGTTAGAAAATCACAAAGTACATTGAAATCAAATGAAGTGTCAGTATAGCTTTTGGTTTTCAGTCACTACATTCCAGTGTTGCTTGATACACTGGATGAAACAGGAAACCGGTTGGAATTTTTTATATCATGTTTTTATGTCATTTACCTCATACGTCCTTAATGTAGCATTGTTAAAACAACACCTAAATAGCAGACAGTGAAGAAGCTAGATAGCTAATACAGTGGTACCTCGCATAACGAGTTTAATCCGTTCCGGCGTCATGCTGGCTATGTGAATTTCGCGTTCTCCGAAGAGAGTTTTACATGTAAATCCATTAATCCGTTCTGGACTCACGACAAACTCCCCTGGCCTGAAAAATGTCTCTGCTTCCTACATCCAGCACCTGATTCAAAGACAATCATCCACCACAAAACCCACCCACAACTTTTAATATGGCACTTTTAAATGTTCGCTCTCTGTCAAATAAATCTTTTATCGTAAACAATTTGATTTGAGATAACAATGTTGACTGTGCATTTTTAACGGAAACGTGGCTTGGTACCGATGCACCAGCTGTTCTCACCAAGGCTTCTCCACCAAATTTGGACTTTTTATTTTCTATTAAAGGGGAAAAAAGGGTGGTGGAAATGCATCAATCACCCGCAGCTCAATAATAACAAATGAAATTATGTTAAACAACTACACAACTTTCGAATATCACGCATTTGCTTTTAATAGTCCACATATTTTATGCATCACAATAGATAGACACCCCACCTCTTTTATCAGTGAATTTTCTGACTTTTTAACAACCATATATTCCAAATACAATAAAATTTTGATAACTGATGATTTTAATTTACACATTGATAACAACTCTGAGCCTTCTGCAAATGAATTTTTAAACCTTCTGAATTGCATGGATTTTAAACAACATGTCACACAGCCCACTCACCCTGGACTTGGTCCTATGGTCTGTCCACTGCTGTGTCCTCTGTTGACCTGGCTGTGTCAGGTCATGACTGTGTATTTTTTAATATCACCAGTTTTACCCATCATGACACCCTAGTGAATTCTGTGAAGAAGTGCTATCTGACTTCTGAAGTGGCTGCAGATTTCATTGACATTTTATACAACACCCCTCCTGAAATTTTACCTGCACCCTGTGATTTTATTGTGGACAATTTTAACAGTAAACTGAAGTCAGCCATTGACTAAGTGGCTCCACTGGAAACTAAAACCATATGCATATGTCTGTGTTTTTCTAATGTCTTTAACATGTGTTTTTCTTTTTTTATAAGATGTGTGTCCTTAATATGTAAAGCACTTTGAGCTATGTCGATGTATGAAAAGTGCTGTATAAATAAAATTTGATTGATTGATGGACTGGGCTTGAGACTGTCATGTCGTCAGGCGTGATGCTCATTTGTGCTTGTTGACTCTGTGCAGACGGGTGCTCTAGTCCACAGTTACAGAGGGACGGGGGGAATCTTTGAAGTTTGCTGGAACGCAGCAGGAGACAAAGTGGGAGCGAGTGCGTCAGACGGATCTGTAAGTTGGCTTTGTAACCATTTATATGCAACACCATCCAGGAATGCGCACTGGTAAACCCCTCTCTTTGCTTTGTAGGTGTGTGTACTAGACCTTCGGAAATAGTGCTGCTGTTCGCTGGAAGCCATGGACCGACCATGAATGTGTACATAGCCAAATGACTGTCCCTGCCTGCCCTGCGTACTGCTCACGCTTACGACTATGGCCCCGCCCACTGACAAGACAGGAAGCAGGAACAGGAAGCGAGCACCCGACACAGCAGGTCCAGACGCGGGAATCATGAACACACAGATGGACGGATAGATGGATAAAGGGGCGGACAGACGTGGCCCTGTATCTGTGCAGACTCTTTTACAGAGGTGCAGAAGGGACGCGCAGAAAAAAACAAAAAACTCATAGAAAAAAAAAAGTTCCAGATCCGTATATGTACCAAAATTTGGAAGCTGTTAAGCTTTTTTTGATCTTTAAACCATGCTCATTGTCATCAAAAGGAAAAACAATGAAAAAAGTGTTGATCTTTGTTACTAGTTGGATCTCATTGTGCAGACATATCAACTTCTCCACCGTACTATAGGATGGCACTTAGTTTTTTTAAATTTCTGATCTCTTCTTTCAATGTTTTTATATTTTTTATCTTTGGGGGAGGGGGAGGGGCCGCTCAGCTCAGAGTTTTATTCCGCGGAGAAGTACCAAACAGTTCTCAAAACAGTGTCCTCTATTTGATTTCAAACCATGAGGCTTTTTCTTTTTTTCATGGTGTCACTAGCTCTTTCTCTGCAGCGGTGAGTCACACGTTTACCTTGAAATGCAGTACTTCATTAGTCACTCTACATAAAGTCAATTCAACATCACTTTAAACATGCTCCAAATCTTGTGAACACCGTTTGTTCTAGATGTTTTCTGTCTGTAGCTGCCAGATGGGACACAGTTCAAACTGACAGACCGTTTGGAGCCGCTCTGTGGCGTTTTCATCAGTAACACAACAGGATGTCAGGTGACAGCCAGTAGGATTCCAGCAGCTCAAAACATACATGAATAACTGTGTTACACTATGAATAGAGACCCATTGTTACATAGCTGATAATAGTTCAATCCTTTAACCTTCAAAGGCCTCAAATTAATCTCCAGATGCAAAGCTGTACATCCCATTTAATATTTGTGATGCTCTGGAGGCAGAAAGAATCAAAGCACAGAGAGAAGAGCCAAAAGGAGTCAAAAAAGTAAAAGCCCAGATATAAGGCAACCGCAAGGAAAGAATTCAGCTATATACTACTGTACATACTGTACCAGATTGGAATAACTGTTCAAATGTGTGTGAACTCTCCAGATGCTCATCAGTGCACTGACTTATTTGTCAAACAAGTGAGTCAGAAAACAAAATAATTGTAATAAGAAATATATAGTCACACATGTTAAATAATATGTGTGTCTGAAAGTTCACATGAGGTCCTGTCATTCAGAGTCAATGTTCAGATTCCAGGCAGAAGTGGCCAAAACCCCTCTGATACATGACTCAGATGTTCTTTTCATGATTTTGTGAACACCTCAAGTCACAAAAATGATACAGGTATGATTTTTTAACAATGTGATCTCACGATGAAGAGTCAGATCAAATTTGATGTGATATTTACATCACTTTAAATTGATATTTGTCACACTGTAGTCTGTTGCACTCAGTCTCCTTATCTTCCACTGGTTTCCACTGTACATCACCCTCTAACGTCGTTTTCACACCTAGTAGACTCGGTACGACTGGGACTCAGCTTGATTGCTGGTGTAACATTCAGCTGGTCAGAGTTTGTTTTCACAATGCACTGTCAGTCATATGCCAAGAATGGCATGTATTTCTTCATACCAGTGAAACTTGGTCCTGCTCGACTGTCCAGGTGAAGCCCACAGCCTTCATTTCACACGATTTAGTTTGAAAACTTCACCAGCAGTTTTCATAGATTTCTATCTGATGACATTTCTATCAGAGTTTTTACCTCGTCCTCACATCACGTCTGACCGTGAGCCATTTCTCCCGACTATTGTGCTGCAAGCACGTTTGATTTGGTGTACCCACAATGCCCTGTGTTGTAGGCCACATCCTTGTATTTAGTTCACTTGAAGTGGACTGAGATGTGTGTCTTTGATCTGCACCAGACTTCGATTGCACATTCACACCTCCCTGAACGAACCGGACTTTGTGAGCAAACAAATTAGAGTTTGATTAAACCGGGCTGGTGTGAATGCGCCCTAAACGCAACTGTAAACACTGACCTCATGTTTACCTCAGTACGGCTGTTGCACATGAGGATCTATGAGTAGTTCACTGTAGAACTGGCTATTGCCCATCGTGCTACAGTAACAAATACCTGTTGTACTGTAGTGACTCAGAAAAATACAGACTAAGGACACATGTATACCTTAAACACAGTTCAGTACAGTTTTGACAATTGGCTTTAAACCTTGGCTCTGCTCTCTTGGACTTTTGATCCTTTAATGCTTTAATGCTCTGATCATTATGCCACATTTGCCATACAGAGCATCATCAAGCTGCCTTTCCACAGGATGAGACAGAAACACAGACCGACTCCTAAAACGTGGTCATCCTGCTTTTTGGGACTCAAGCCTGACAGCAGATTCATATTAAAGCAATATCTGGACATGCTAGGTTTTTGTCTGTTCTTATTACCCATGCACTAGTAGCCATTCTGCTGTTTAGGACCATTTAGAAGCATTAAAATCCGACTTGTAGAGACTGAATCAAGCTGAGCAGGACGATGGTGGTGAATGAACAGTAATGTTTGATTGGATTTGCTGGCTTCATCTCACCCTCATTCAGCTGTTCTTCTCTTCTGGAAGAAATTTCCAACGTTACATTTGAGTAATTTCTTTGTAGATTTGACAAAATGTGAGCCGCTGATTTCTCTGCAGTGTTAATTTCCATGTTCTGTCAATTTTGTTTGGTTACTCTGATCCGTGTGCAGGTGGTAAGGGTCGACTGTGAAATCGAAGGCTGGCTGAGCTGAGCTGTCATTCCGAAGGCACCTTGCCTGGGATCGTGTCCCCAGGAGCAAATTACCACTAAATTTGTCTATGTTTGAATAAATGGAATGGTTAGCGTTTCCTTGGGCTTCAATCTTTTTGGGAAGCTTTTGTCTCATAACGTTCAGGGTTGTGATCCTCCTTTTGGCTCACAGATAAGACTGCTCAAAAACTCTTCATACTTTATCAAACTATTTTTTCAGTCAAGCCAATACTCTGTGGAGATGTTTTTTTCTGCTGCAGTTGGAGTTTTAAAGATGTTTTGTGGGTAAAGCTTGCTCTGGAGGCAAAAAAGGTTGAAAATATCACTAAATTCGTCTGAATTATAGAACAATGGGGGACATTTGGATGCTATAACTACAATATTTAGAAAATCAACTGAATTATAAGTTGAGCAAACACAAACCTTTGCAGCCAATTCATTTGTCTTTGTGCAATAAAATAACCTGACACAGTTTAAACTCGAGATCCCGTCAAATTAAATGAGAACAAGGGGTTTGTGTGGAACTTAAAACCATCTAAGTTAAAAATATGTATTAGTTTACAAAAATACAAACAACCCCGGATCTGTCTGTTGGTTATTCTGATAATGCATTAAAGCTCTTAAAAATATGTTATTGACAAAACAGTCTTGGTTTATATTGATAATTTTAGTTTCTTTTTTACCTAATAAAACATTTGCGACACAATGTTATGTTACTGTTTAATATTCTGGTAATATGTAACCTGTTAATGCCTGCACTGGATGGAAATACACAAAAATTGATTTTCTCCAGCAGAGTTTGTGAAAAGAACATGAAAAAGCAGATTAAAGTCAGATGCAAACTCGACTTTATTCTGCTTTAACTCAAATATTTCCTTCAAAATCAAAAAGCTGAGCAGTTTTTATGCTGATAACCTTTCTTTCAATATTAGATTTTCACCACACGAAGGTCGACTTGAATCTAAACATCTGCCTCCAGAGCATGACTAGCTCCCAGAACCTCCATCTGTTTGCTTCCTTCACTGTCCCCTGGAATGAATTGGACATTTCTACGAGTTGAGATTGGACTTGCTCCTATGTGAACAATTTAATCTGTTTTCTTTGTTGTATTTAAAGCACTTGAGCCGACAGCTCACAAAGCGAAGCCTCTGATGTGTCCACACTCTGCAAAAACCTGGCCAAAGTCACAGAATCAGCCTTTAACCTGTGCTACCATAACCTCCTGTCAGCCGCAGCATCGGGCTCTAAAAGCCTTTAGGTTATTTTTATTTTGTTCTTTTTGGCGACTTTGCATCCCATCAACCTGTTATCATTCAAGTCAAATCAGTCCAACTAAAGTCCAGAATAAAATCTATTTTGATAAGACTTTGGGCTTTTTATTTGTGTGAACAGATGTACGTGCTGGAGTAAGACTGTGCAGCAGCAGCACTGATGCCAGTGACAATCATGAAACACTGTTAACAGATATATTCATGTCTGATCAAAACAGTGTTAAACATTACTAGCTTCAAAACAGACAGATGTCAGTCGTGAACATGTTTGTGCTGCTGCAGCAGGCAGTAGTCAAACTTCACAACCACGCGTCCCTGTCCCTACATTTTCACAGCAGGAACTGATCACCGTGTCTTCTTAGGGAGTTTGTGTCACATGGATTTAGGTCCTTCTACGCCCAAGTCAGCTGGGATAGCGCCCCCCCCCCCCCCTCACGAGGATTAAGGGGTAGAAAATGGATGGATGGATAACAGGAGGTCAGAGGTCATACTTCTACAGACTGAAAGAACTAAAATCCAAAATGAAAATATACTGAACCAAAGAATTGCAAGTTCTTAACTAAGTGGAAAGTTCTAACTCGGCTAAAGTAATTTGGTTATTCCAGAGTAACTTCAAATTTCACTCTTAACTCAATTTTGTAGGTGATGCTTGGGCTGTAGTCACCAGAACAGAGGCACTAAAAACATCTATTTTTCTTTCTCAATGAGAATTTAAACAACTCTTCTCTAACTCTTGTCAACTGTGAGCAGGTGCAGCTGCTGAACTCAACCTTTATCTGTGAAAGGTTTACATGCAAAAAAAACACTGTAACTAACATTACATTGTCAGTTTTTTACCATAAATCTTTCTGTTCACACACTGGCACTTATTTGTTCATTATGTCTTTTTAGATAAAAACAAATTTATATTTCCAATAAAACACCAACCACACCAGAAATAACAGTAACTCTCAAGCAGATGTAATAATATACATTTTCAAAAATATATTTCCAAGTCATTTTAATACTCTGCATAGTGCATCAATAGTGACAATCAATAGTTCATAAGGGCTTCTCTATACATTAAAGGAACAAGATGCATAAAATATTTGTGGGATCAATACTAAGACTACTTTGCAGGCATAAATAGCGTAATACCTCTTTATCTAATGCGTCTGTAACTAAAAAGTCCTGCTTTATGTGCAAATCATAGTAACAAAAAAACTAACAAACCTTTGGGATTTGTGTGCTTTGTGAGCAATTCCATATTCGCAATAACTTATTTTTAAAAAAAAACATTAAAATCCTAATACTTAACTTCCATGAAGGTCTCATTGTGGACATGTTAAGGCCACACAGCGCCTCCTGGAGAACATAATGCATGTTGGCCACATTCATGGCCTCAGCTGTGCATCTCAAGTATCCGAATGAAAAGAGAAGCTTGACGAGCGCGAACAGAAGCTAAAAACACCTGCTAAGTGTCTCATTTGGCAATTTGAACCATCCAGGTTTGACTGTGAGACGTGTCCACTGTGGTTCGGTTCAGGTCAGTTCAGAGCCGGACGGACACATTCTCTGCTGCCGAAATCTCTGTCAGGTTGAGGTTGTGAGGCCACTGGTGGTGAGGAAGGTAATGAGCGATGTCAGCCACGGTCTGCAGAACATCGTACACCACCGCAAACAGGAAGTAAGTGGGAAGAAGCCAACTAAGGCTGAAGATGAAGTCCCCGACAGGCAGAGGGACAGACAGGTTTCTGAGTAAACAAGGACAAGAGAATTTCCTGATCTTATGAAGCAAGTACGTCAAACGGAGATAATTTGCACCAGAAGTCACTGTACATATTTGAATTCTGTTTTCAATGAAATATAGAATTGGTACATATTCTTTTTTAATAAAACCAGGAAAAAACACGGAGGTAAACAAAACAAATCACAGTGAAGTCATGACACATTACAGATTCACTCAACAGCAGAATGACACATTTTCTCATGTTAATATCAAATAAATGAATTGTTGCCACTTAAAGGAAGTGAATACGAATGCCATCACTTGTTTTCCATTAATAAACAGTATATTTTTTATTAACTGACATTTATTCATAGAAATCTGTTTTTTCTTTGACACTGAAAAGTTGTTTTTATACATTTTTGTCAAGGCCAAATTATACGGACAACGATTCCACTCAGAGTGCAGACCTCCCCCAACCAGCTCATTTCCCCCCATAATATGATTTTCACCCAACAATAACAGACCTACATTAATTTCATCTCCACTGGATAAAACATACCCCATATCATTTGGAATCACATTTATATCCATCAGGGTGTGTAGTTTTCTTCTGGCGACTGGACTGGTTGTTTGGATTGAAGATGTTTCACTCCATATCCAGGCAACTTCTTCTAACAGGTCTAATGCAGAAAACCAGTTTATACTCACTGACTCAGGACTCCACCCTTTCACCCTAGGAGGTGCTAGTTTCATCTGGGCCAGGGTTGTTACAAAGTCATCGGGGTCCCTGTCCCTGACAAAGGCAGGGTTGTAGAGGGTCGTTAGAGGTTTTACTCTGACGATGGTGACAGGAGGAGGGTGAATGACCCAGGAAACTGGCTCCAGTTTGGCTGGGTAGAGTGCTAAGAACAGAATGGGTCCTCCCTCTCTATTCAGAGAGGGTTGTTCCAGATTCACAAAAATGGCTTCCTTCACCCCCCTGCTCAAACTACCTATCCTCCCTGCCCAAGATCCAAACACTGTTGTCCTCATAGGAATGTATCTTGACCTTGAGATGCAGGTAGACTGCTGACTCCTGTCCTGAGGAAGTGGTCTGTATGAGTGGCTTTCCGGTGTACAGGTACCTCAATGCTGAGGCCTCTGTCCTCTTCAGCTTTTACTGCACAGTCCAAATCAAATCAAATTTGATTTATACAGCACTTTTCATACATTGATGTAGCGCAAAGTGCTGTACATATTACGCACACACATATAAAAGACAAAAACACATTAAAAACATGTAACACATACAGTAGATTTGCATTACTCCCCCCCCTTTTTCTCCCATACCCAGACACACACACTCCTCACACACAGTCTTTGCCACTAACGGTGTAAAGTGTTACATATGGCTTGTGTCTTGGCACTGAGGAACCAGGTTTAGAAACACCATCTTAGGGAGCATCCACACTGAGAGTCACTCCACCCCAGCA
>JAQQAE010010458.1:0-14090 GCA_029823295.1 Pseudamia nigra | reverse complement strand
ATTAAAGTGCAGCACAAAATAAGGCATAAACACAAAATGAAGATGAAGAAGCTGTTCATGCAGCTTCTTCATCTTGTCTCGGTACTGACCAGTAGTTGTAGGATAACCACGGCTCCAGGGGAACGCAAACATTTTCTCTTCTATGTTCTTCTGTGTTCTGTTGAGGTGGATCTGTATACAGGTGTCTGCGTAAATTTCGAACAAACACCAGACCTCGGCATCAAAGCAACTCGTGAAGCCGCGACCATTGTTTTGACATGAGTGTAGTGAAGGACACGATGATTTTTCATCATCGTCACGTACTGTCGTCATGCTCGTACGCGTGCGTAACTGACCGTGCCGTGCCCTGGCCCACCTGTTCCAACCGTGCTGAGGCCCGGTGACAGAGTGCGGCTCGATTCTACTCACATTACTAAAATGATCCGCGCTAAAGGTGTGAAACGCGCACAGGCGCGGAACAAACTGCCAGTGTGAGTACACCCATAATCTCTCAAGACAGCTGGAAGTCATTGGATTAAGCACCTCTATGCAACAGATGAAGCAGAGACCTGCTATTTTAATGACTTTGGACTTTGATCCTAAATGATAGCATAAATGACTTTTTTTGTCTTTATGCGGATTTACCATCATCATTTTGAAAGTGTTTTCACCGCGTAGCTGTTTCTAGTGGACGTGGGCTGGAATGTTTCCGTTTTTTGGCCGAAAACACAAGATAAAGGGAATTATCTCGGTTTTTTCCTTTTTCCTTCTAATGCCAGCTTTAAAGAACTGACTTTAGTTCGGCCAGACTGAGGAAGGTATTCTTCTAAATTGGATTAATTTTATCTTTTTTTGAATTTTTCTCTTTGAAACACAACTGGATTAATTGTATCCTTTTTTCTGTTTTTCTCTTTGAAACAAAATTGGATTCATCTTATTTTTTCTTGGATTTTCCATTTGAATCAAAGTTGGATTAATCCTATTTATCCTGAATTTTCCATTTGGAGCAGAATTGGATTAATTTGATCTTTTTCCTGTTTTTCCCTTTGAAACAAAATTGGATTAATCTTATTTTTTCTTGGATTGTCCACTTGAAGCAAGATTGGACTAATTTTGTCTTTCCTGGAATTTCCCTTTGGAACAAAATTGGATTAATTTTGTTTATCCTTGTTTTTCCCTCTGGAACGACAAGCAAGGCAACGATTAGAGCACTTCTAACTGTATCTGAAGGACTTTTGTTTGTGAGTGATATCATCTGGGGTGAGCAACGTGAGAGATATAGAGTTTAGAGAGAAGGATTTAGATCACAGTTTTAAGGTTTAGTTATATAGCTCCCTGATTTATGTTTTTTTATTTATTAATATGAATTAATTAGTAAATTGCATGCTATCTTTATTAATAACTACTGCCTATTCTTTGCTTTGCTAAATTGCCTACAATAAAATTTATAATGAGTAATATAATCCTTTTCTTTTATTTATTCCCCAAAGAGAACACCAGGTTTACGAATGTAAAATGTTAGGTTTAAGTGTACATTCCATCTGAAAGTTCTGAAAATATCTTAACCATTGTCCACCTACAAACTAATGTATCCTAAGGCCTATTTTCCTGGCCCTTAAATATTATACCTGACATGTACCAAGAGCCTTGATCCTAAGAAGCAGCTACCATAACCAACTGGACTGGTATCATTATTGTTTCACAGTGTGGGTTTTTCCTGGCAGTTTTGATAACCAGAGTTAGCAGGGCAGAGGTTGGAAATAATGGTAGTGAGACGTAGGGCGAGTGTTTCAAATTTTACTCAGCAAAGTAATATCTCCTCAGGCTAGCAAGGGTGGGTAATACCCTAGTATAGTTTAGGGGGATTAGGACCCTATTAGAATGGATGGCTGAGTCATACACACCAAGGATTAAACAACAGCCAGAGGTGAATAGTACATAGGGTAAGCATAAGCACATTTTCTTTGTTACATTGACTTGCGTAGTTTTTTCCAAATTATGGAATTCTGAGAGTAGTTGTTTTGGGCAATACTTTTTACTTTTACCCAGTTACATTTTTGTTGAAAAAACTGTACTTGTAGTCAGTTATATTTGGCCACATCAGCAGCATGTGGTATAATTGTTTTATCGTACCATAGTTGGATACATACATAACCGTTTTTAAGACAGCATCTCTATATACATGTATATTCTAAGTTTTCTGTCCAGTTAATACCTCCTGGTGAATCAATAAATGCCCCCCTGCTCCCTGGGGGTGTCTTGGATCTGTTGCCTCCTCAGTACGAAATGACACTTTGATTGACCCCATCGCATTTCCCACAAGGCCACGCTGATATGGTAACAATCTGACCAGTGAACTTTAGCCTCTGCTACACCGGTCAGCTGGCCATGGTCATAATTGAATTTCTCAGATGCACATTGACTGGCCATGGACACTGATCGATGCTGACAGTGTCCACTGTGGAGACAGTGAAGACAGATGCTTTTGTCTGCATCCCAAATTATTATAACAGCACACGTTATACCCTAGGTAGTTGGTTTGTGTCTACTTTGCAGCATAGCATTACTCTGAAAGGATGCAACAGCAAAAGCTGTAGCTCAGTAGGTAGAGTAGGTGGTTCGACACCAGAGTGCAGGGCGTGGATGAATGGCTGAGTAGTAAGACTTCGCTATGTGCTCTGAAAATGCACATTGCCAGTCCAGACTGGTATATTTTCACAAACAGTTTTAGGTCATTAATAAGGCACTTACTTAAATGTCCCCTTGGGTACTAAAATGCCTCCTCAGGAATCAAACCACCAATGTCTAAGTTCATGAACCACTCACTCTTCCAACAGAGCTGTGTCTACCACTGGAGGCACCACAGCAGACCTTTACCAAAAAAAATTTAAAAATGCTCTCTACAGGTGCCTAAAATGCATGATAGAGCATTATTCAGAGGAATAGCTACCATATAGAACCACATTTGTGCAAATCAAGGGACATGTCCAAAATAACAATTATGCCATATAGACTTATGATTTAGCCACTAGAAACCACAACCACAAAGAAGCTATACAAGTCCCCTAAAATGCCTCAGAGCATAATATTAGAGCTTAACACACATAAAAAAATTGGAGATGTGTCCAAAATAGCAATTATACCTTTTGCCAATTGAGGTTACTATAAAAAAACAAGAAAACAACCGTAAAATGATTACAACAGCTTTCTTCCCATAGCACAACTTTATGAAGCTGCCATTTTAGAGGTTATTTTTGACCCCTTGGAAGGTAATTTGATGTGAAATTCTTCAGGGGCATTTATTAATACCTTTTTAATTACCTAAAAAGTACACTGCAAAAAGTAGTTTGTAGTAGTTGCAGCAGTTCATGATTCATTCAACTGCCTACAAACCACAGGAGCCACCACAAGAGACCTATACAAAAAATCAAGTAAAGGTCTTTAAATTTGTATTCCAGTGGCCCTGTGGCATTTAATGTGAGTGAAATCATTACTGAAATAAACACCAGTTCATTGTGTAATTTACTTTCAGGCACCTTTAAAGGCCTTTTCTAGATTTTTTTTGATATAGGTCTCATGTAGCAGAGTGGCACATGCTGACATCTTTGACTTACTGCAGTTAGACACACGTGTGGAAAATCACACATGCACACACATAAAGCATAGTAAGCCTGAGACGGACTCAGGCGACAGATTATTTATATCTACTGCCATGACACAAAGATTCATCACCATGGTGCGTGATTAGTGTCTCCCTCCTCCTCCTTCCATACACCTCTCTCCTTGTACTCCATCATCTTGTAGACTGAATAATTGTGTTTTGCCACCGTTACTGTAATGCATATCAGATGTGGGTGACACTTATAATCCATATGCCTGCGATGCCCACTACAGATGGTTTTGTAATTGCGAGTGTGTGCTGGTGATCACCATGCTTGCGGATCAGCTTCATTGTTGTTTTTTTCTCTTGTAGGCACTCAGAATTTCATCGCTCCAGATTAATTTTCCCTATCTGATGTTGCTGGAGTCTTTATTTAGTGTCAACTTCAGCATAAAGTAATGAGCTAATTCATTCAGCCTCTGATCTGCCTCATGGACTGGTGACATATCGTCCTGGCAGCCACTCCAGTTGTATTTGTTTCTCCTCAGTTTGACAGAAGGGATAAAGATTTCACTGAGCCATGCACAGAGGGGAATTTCTCATTGTGAAGTGAAGTTATATTTAAAATGCTTTTAACATGCATCCAAATTTGAACGCAATCAAACACATGAGTTAATCTATTGATGTTTGTCATCAAAATGTATTTGCTAGACTGTCAACATATTTTGTGTGATATAGTATGTAATGAAGAATTACATTTGTTCCATTTGTAAATTACACAAGGATTCTTTATAACTTATAATTTGTAAGGGTTTATTTCTACTGGACATGAATGAATTTATTCTTAATATATAACAGGCTTCATCACATGCTACATCCAGCTTCATTTTAAATATTGGTCGTGAGCTGCCACAATGATCTTTGAAGTTGTGTTTTTTTCCTCATAATTTTTTCCTCATAATTCATGTCTAGATCCTCATTTTCATGAGGATCTAGACATGAAAATTTTGACAATTTAACAGTTCATTTTCTACGTTGTGATGAGTTTTTTATGCAACAGTTTGACAAAATATTTAAGAAAATGGACAAAAATGTATAAAATGGGAACAATATAAGCACCAAATGGACAACAATGAACAAAATAGGCAGCAAACTGAGCAAAATAGGACAAAAAGCAACAGAATGCTCTGAATAATAAAGAAAATGAACAAAATAATGAACAAAATGACTAAAAATTTACAAGATAATTAAAAACAGTGAACAAATGTTGAACAAAATAATCCAACTGTGAAGCAAAATGTCATGTAAAGTGGGATTTTTTTAGAGTCCCAAATACTAGATATCATCTAAGTTTAGGAACCACTATTTTCTCTATAGACAGGGGCTATATGTTTATTAAGATATAGTCCTTAACAAAAATATATCAGCATAACATGAGGAAAGATGAAAGAGAAGAAAAAGGAAGAAAAGAGACTAAGGCTAAGTTCAGTAGAGATCTGGTTATTCATGTTAATCCATTAAGGGTTTGTACAAATTTTACATGTTGTTGGAAAAGAGATAAACAGTGACCAGATCTATAGGAATTGTTTCTAACTTGCATCTACATTTTACTGATACTGAGAGGGACGTATCTCCCTACTGCCCCAGAAATCTACACCTATGTTGCCAGTCAACCGTGACAGGATTAAGTAGGTTAAGGGGACAATGGTTTGTACATTCGGCTGCAGTTGACCAGTTATGTGGCACAATAGGCAATGATTGGGAATCACCTTAGCTGAAGTTCATGGAATAAAAATGAAACCATAAGAGAAGGAGAGAAACGAGACAACAGCACTGAATTTAAAGTAGAAATTGCGCCCTCTGTTGGTGTAAATACACAGCACGCATTCATTTCTCCACAATGGGAATGAAGAGCCAAGGTGCTGTTTTATTTAACCTTACTCGCCCTTTCGTGTGTTGTTCACAGAGCCTGTATCTATTTTTTATTCCTTATCTATAAATTGTAAAGAATGGGATGCACACTGCGGCTTGTGCGCATCAGTGCACAGAGTGGAGTGATGGTGGGGCAGTAGTTGTCATGGAAACGCCGGAGGTGGAGCATTGGGAAGTGGGACCAGTTTGTTTTGTTATTGAAGGTCACGTGGCAAGGCCAAGCTCCTCCCCCCTCCCCCCAGTTACCACGGATTCAACCGTCTCGAGCTCCTGCTCCGGTCAGTTACTACAAAATGGCTGCAGAGGCTCCGCCGCCGACTAGAACCTACTGAACGCTTCATGGTAGGATTTATTACTGCCTTTTGGTGCACAACGCGACAGATTTGCACCATGTCGGTTTCTCTTTTCGGAAATACACAGCGTTTTGACGTTTCAGGCGTCAACTGGACACGGGGAGGAAAATATTTTCCGTTCAGCCCACTTTGACATCAATGTTGTCCTCGCTTCGGCTGCTCCTTCTAGTCGGTCGTCACCGGTGGCATATCACTATTATCAGTCCATATTTTACATAAGTCCATTTTGAGACCTAAGCTCGGATATGAACGGTTTTTTTCGCTGCTGGCTTCATGGTATCTGCGACTCCCAGCACAGCGGGTGCACTGTTCAAATGATTCAAGGGCACCCTGTGTTACCGCTGCTGAGTTGAGGGTTAGCGGTAGCTATGATTGGATGCTGTTTGTTGCAGTTGTGTACAGGAGAGTTGGCATGGTTATTATTGTGATTCATTCCAAATAGCAATGCTACATGTTGCAGTAAGAGCTAGTTAGATATTATATGCATGACCTGACTGGCAGTAAGCTTTTGCAAACCGACTTTACGCATGCAGAGTTTCTGTAGTTTTGAAAATTGTGTAATAACTTTTCAGATAGACACCTTGTTTTCACATATTGCTCTGGATATTTGTGACCTGTGGTACGATCTATATGACATTGAAATCCAACTCTTGGATGGTGTGAGTGCTGTGTAAACCTGACATGAAGCATTGATGATTGCTTCCTGTATCGCGTTCACCATGGCGACAACCATCATTGCCCAGAGCCTGCTGCAGCTTGGCATCCTGCAGTGACACACACTCTCCATGGAGAAGAAAGTGTGTGCAGACTGGGAATGCCAGCACCCTGATGCATGTAGAGCACAGGCTGACGTAAGCCCTGAGGCCTGCTTGCTTAACTAATGTGTTGGAGTCCCTAATTTAGGCCTGGCAAGGAATAAAGAGATTGTTGGCGGTAAAGGGAAGGTGGTGGGGGTCTTTTCTGTCCCTGCCGGGTCAGGGGCCTCAGTCAGCACCCAAGCCTCTGAAAGAGGCATTGTGTGTTCACAGAGAGGCGCCAAAGGGGGCATGATAACAAAAACAGGCCACTAAATGCTGTGATTACTATACAGCTTAGGTCATAGCCTCACTTTGAGTTCAAAACTCTCAATGACCAGATTGTGTTATTTGGTTTGGCAGGTTGTTTGGTGTCGCTGATCAGATGCTTAGCTGGAGTCCTCAGTGGAAATGTTGAGCTTGCATTCTGTGAAAAAGTTTGTCAAACTAATAGCTTTTGTCTTACAAGTAAAAAAAAAAGCAATTTATGTGTTATTGTGTGTTTTTTGCCATTTTTCTAGTTGCTTAAATCAGATTTTCTGCATTAAACAAATGAGGGTCATGAGGGTTTTGGCAGTAGTTTTTAGATAAACTCTACTTTGATTCATTTTCTTAATCAGCCTTTCTGGAAATAAAAGTCCGTAGTACACAATTTTAATTAGTACCATTTATGTTTATGCTCCCGTGCACAATCAGTGTTTTTGATTTATCAAGACAAATGTGAAAATAGTGAGGGTGTGTGATTGGGAGTTTAATAACCCATTAGTTAAGGATATTCTTTGCTCTATTGGGCCTGTATATTATCTGCCAGGCATTTTAAAGTATTGCCTTTATGTTAGCAGACAACTGACACTGGGACTAGAGGCAGCACTTTTGGACTGTGTCCATGCAAGTTATTTTAGCACTTTTTCTGGGTGCCAGGAGTGCAGCATAAGTTTCTCTTTTCCTTGTCGTTAGCGAGGGTCAGAAAGCATTAATATGACCGCACTGAGAATAGCTTCAAGTACTTTAGTGAGTGCAATCCTCTTTGCAGAGCACAAGGACTTTGTCCGTGCTTACCTGGCAGTTTTTAAACCTTTGCACAAATTGAAATTTTTCAGTCAAATGATTAGTTTTCATCTGTAGTTTTTAGCTTAGAAAGCCTCCTGAACACTCTGGCACAACACAAATTTTTCAGAGCGGTGTTGCTCCGGTGGGTGATTGTGCAGACTAGCAGAGCGGCTGCACATTTTGGTATAGCTGTGGCGGCTGCTGCTGTGGTTGCGAGTGAGCATTCTCCCATTGGTCGCTGTGCTCTTGTTTGGCTTGCAGCGATGGCATTCTTGGCTCTGTGCCCAGTGACTGCTGTCTAGCACCCCTTCCCCCATCTCTCACACATACACAAACCAGCCCTGTACCCTAATCATCAATCGTAGTCCCCTCATCTTCATTATACAATCACAGCAACACGGGTGGATATGATGGGTCATGTCGTGTACCTCGATTTCTTCCTTTTTGCCTCCAAGCGCATGTCTTTTTTTTGTTTCGTTTACTGGCTTTCTTTTTCAGCAGTGTGAGTGTTTGGTTTTAAGAGGGACACAAAGCTCTAATCCTGTTGTTCTGACAGGACCATGTAATTCCACAACAGCGGTGAGTTTATTGACCTACGTCCTTCCTATCCGCACAAGTGCTTCCACACCCTGAGCTGCTGCACTTGATGTTGTTCAGCTTCTGCTCCACAACTTCTTCTCCTCCTTCTTCTTCTCAGTAATATTCTTAATCATAATGTTGCAATACATTATACTATAAAGAAATTCTCTTTTAAAATGGGAGGAGGTACTATTACTGCATCCTCTCCATCTCACTGTCAGTCACCACTCTTGAGTCCAAAAGACACACTTCTGTCCAATCCAGGTAGATATCAGAGAATAAATAGTCTATTTTTACTCACTGAGAGGGAGACTCTCTGTGTCGCTTAAGGACCAAACATTGAAGTCACTTAATATTTGACTCTTTATCCAGTGGTGACTCTCTTCATTTGAGTCAGAGGCTCATGGCATTGCACATTTAGTGGAGCTTCTCTATTACCCTCTGATTGTTCATGACACAAGCCTCATGGATACCTTTGAACAGAGCAGCACTGGCTGTATTTGACACGGCAAGATCCATATGTAAAGTCCTGGATGTAAAGCTATGTGTTCTCAGAAGTGTTTGCAGTCTGATAATGCAGATCCTGTTGTGTATTTCCTTGTCATTGGGCTCTTTTGGTCTCTGGATCTCATTACTTCAGTTTTCAACCCAAGCAAATATTTGCTGCAGTAGCCAGCGCATGTTTGTTTATTTTCATTTGTATCACACTTTGCACGATGAAATCTACTGCAATAAATTTAGTAGTTAGTGCTGACTTTGCAATATCCACTGTGAACTATAATAAGCCACTGTCTGCCACAATTATGTTAAAATATTTGTTCCTAGTAATTGATGGTCCGTGCATTGATGTTTAAACTGTTGTTCATGGATGAATTAATTCAGCTTCAAAGTTGATTCCTGTTGCTTTTTTTGCTTATTTAACTCATGTTCTTATTTTATTTTAAGGAGTGAATGTAATCACAGGCCATGCCATCTGTTAACAGCATCACATAAAAACTTCTTAACCAATTTTCTTCAAAGTTGGTGGGTCGGTAATAGGCAGATACAGTACTGGAGCAGGATCATGAAAAGGGATGGATTCTGGAATTAGCAAGGTTGGACAATTGATTGAATTACAGGACTGTGGGACGTTGGAGGAGGTGTGTGCTCTACTGAGTCCCCTTCAAGTGCATTTATTTTCTTACAGCTTGGGCCATTTTGATAGGATGCTCTAAGCCATTAGGTAACAGCATATTGAAAGCTCAGGTATGTGTTTTAATATAAGATTCTTGTCCAAGGTTATTTTTCTTCTCATTTAATCATTTCCACTGTTGAAGCACCTCAGCCAGGCTGACTTCAGAGCAGTGCTTGAGGGTGCTCTCCGTCTCCACCTGACTGCTCACCAGGGCCTTAGGGAGAGCTTGTTGCCAAGCAATGGCACACACCGCTGTCGCCTGCAGCAGCGAAGGCTTGGCAGGAGAAAAGGCTGAGGGGTTTATGTACAATTTCACATTTAAAGTTCAAGAAACTTGTCTTCAATTTATTTGTTTTCCAGACTGGATCCTCTTCTCTCTGTCCTTAAAACACCCAGCTGCTTGACTTTTAATTATTTATTTGCTTTTGTCATCCCCTGTAAACAATTAGGTTTGATATAGATTAGCTCTGAACTTGCATTTCAAATAGGGGGAACTAGTAATGTGGTTTACAGCTAGGACTCAAGTGTGTGTTCTTGGTCAACATTTTTTCTCTCAAGACTGAAGGTATGGTGTACCACCAGGTTGGTTAAAGCTACAGAAGATGGAGTCAGGGGTAATAAATGCCAGAATTCGAAAATAAAGACCTTCTTTTTGCAAGTCTCTTTTCCTGGTCCAAATAAAAAACATAAGTGTAAATATAAAGTAATGTGACACCAGTATAGAGAATTAAAAGCTCTTTTTAGAAGCCTCTTGAGCAAGAGTGTAGAGCAGTCATGTCACAGCTGAAGAAGTCTTCACATTTCATTTCACCATTTCATCATTACAACTGTCAATCAGGCTTTAATAGCCTCCTCTGCTGGTCTGAAAACACCTCTCATTGGCCACATCACAGTGGGTTTCAGATTGTCACAGTGTTGATTTGTTATAACTGGAATACAGAGAAAACAGAAATGGGTAGAATTCTTCTTCCTCCTCATCAAATTACAATTTGCTGAAAGTAGGGATGGGTACTTAAATCCAATATGGCATTGGTACCAACACATCCAGTATTTGCTGTACTAAATTGTACTATATAGATTTTGGTGCTTCATTTTGGTATAACTTGTGACATCAGACCCAGCAACACTGAACCTGCTCTGCCTTCTCTACTCGGTGTTCTGTCCATTCTGCACTATGGTGTTCAGAGATGGATAGTGCAGGCAACAGTAGGATATGCTAACAGGAGCGTGTAATTAGCATCGTAAGCTTAGCCTGTACCGATCATCCAAAACATGGAAAAATGCATAAAGCAAAGTAGTGGGAGGTGCAACAATGGTTTGAAAAGATTTATGCAGAACAGTGAAAACATGTAAAACTTGATGAACCATGTGATGAGCGGATGTGGCTAAATATAGAGGAATGCTTTGGGTGAGAATTGTCACAGGTTTGAAAATTGAATTTATTGCAGTTGGGTTGCAATTTTAATTTTATTTAAGAGTTAATATATTGAACTAATAATATTTTTTGTTAGTGTGTTACTGTCATTGGTAAGTAGATTGATTGTCTTATTTCTCCAAATTTAGTTTTTTCCTCTTAAATATATTGATTTAGGCAGTGTTTTGCCATTAGAATAATTTTTAAAGTATCCATTTAACACTGGGATTAAAAACAATCAATACTCAGCCAAAGAAACCATAGTTTTTGCTCAGTTATGACTTTTTTTGTTGTTGAATCAAGCATTGTAGCTTTGAGAAGGGTATGCATAAAGTTTTCTGTGATTTCCAGACACATTAGTTGTTTGGGCAGTTTTTTCCTAAATGGGATCCTCGTGTCATTGGCCCCCACTATTCTCCATCTGTAGAACCTTCTTAATGGTTTCCAGAAGCAACTGCAAATGCCAGTAGCAATGATGAAAACACACATATATTTTACACAGTAAAAACATTACATTTTGTTGTTACTACTCTGCGATCTTATGTATTATGACATTAGAAAGAGGTGATATTGATTTTTGCTTGGACAGCAGGAATTCTATATTCTACTAATTACATGTAAAGAATTCACTGTTACTAAGTTTCATCACCTGAGACACGGTAGCTCTTCTAAATTAATGGATGTGATTAAAACCATATCCACTTCTTTCTCCGTGTCTCTTTACAGCTGTGAGAAAAAGCTGAAAAATACAAGAAGAGAACCATTTGATGGAAGATAAGAAAAAGAAGAAGCAAGACGAGAAGAAAAAGAAAGAAGCTGCTCAGAAAAAAGTACGGTTTTGCTTTAATCACTAGTCTGCCTTGTGTTTCATCCAAACAAAAGCATTAGAAACTGCTAGGACTCGTTAGTGTCAGTCCACGCACGTCCAACATGCCCCAGCGATAAAAAGAAACACCATCCAAAATCAGTCACTAGCCCCACTTCTTTTTACCTCGGCCAGACCAAGCTGCTTTAACGCCATCTGCAATATTTATTTAAAATTTTACCTTGTCCACAACGAAGCACTGCTTCCCAGAATGTTTTTTGTGATTTTTGTTGTCAAGTCTCTCCTCACCTTGCAGACCCCAAATCTAACCCAACTCTCCAGTTGTTCCTTTTGTTGATCACCTGTTTAACCTGCTGGTTTTCCTAACAATGGCGAATGTTTGTTTGTATGTGTGCCTTCCTAATGTGTGAGAGGATGTTGTGTTTTATCTACATGACTCCCTCACTAGTTGCAAATCCCTTAAAGCTTTTCACCCTCCCAAGGAGTAAGAATGAACAGTCAGTAGGTGAGAATACAAAAAGACTGAGATGATGGTGGTGCATTGACATTCATATCCAGTTCCCAGTCCCTTAGGGTTAGGTATGCTATAATTCATTCAGATTCTTAAGTGTTGTTTTCTTCTGTTTTGCAGGCTACAGAACAGATAACCAAAGGTGAGTTCTGGTTATTTGTACTATTGCTTTAGTGATATTTTTGTGTTAATGATATAAATAGGTTCTTAATTTCAATATTTGTACTGCAAGGATGAATCACCCCTTGCTCACTGTTAAATCATACTGCACATGCAATAACACAGGGTGTTTCAGTTGTGTGCAAAATTATACTTTGCCAAGTTTTTTCTCTCATGAAACCTGCTCTGAGATTGTGATGTTTTTAACAAGAGTGAATGTGTACATTTTGTATATTCCTTGTATCTCATTAAGACAAAGCAAGATTTCATTTGTGCCTCAGTATGGTTTCTATTCATTTGGACATGACACTTTTTATTTTGTAAAACATCAACAGTTTTAGGCAGCTTGTACCTGAGCTGTACAGGACTAATAGACAGGATGGGGAAAGTGCAGCTGCTCCTCAGGTCTCCCCTTGGATTAGTCGGGTCACAACTAGGCCAGTAGAGGTGTGAGAGATTCTCCAAAGAGAAGAAGATAATGTGAAAGAAGCACCAAACAAACATGAATGAACAGGTGAATTTTAAGGCAGCATCTGTAGGGAGGCATCTGCTTAGCTTGCAGGTTTTGTACTCCTGCTATGTGGCAGCTTGATAATTTTTCTTCACCTTGTGTGATTTTAACAACAGCACAGAGGTGAGCTGGAAGTGATGGACAGTCATTTAACCCAGAAGCAGATCCCCCAGTTGAGATGAGCAGGCAGATGGAAGAGGGACTTAATGTCTTGCAGGGGATAGACAGGGCCAAATCTGATTAAAAGTTCTGCTAGATGTTGGCAACATGGTCTTTTTGCAGTTACATAGTAGTGAGAGAATGGCATCTCATTATAGCTGAATGTTTTTTGTGTTGTTTGTGGCCAAAACTGTGTCCAGACACAAATGTGTGCTGTTTGTTTCTGTTTATATCCAGTCTTATAGAGTTCTCTTTTTGTGGTGGTTAAGTGAGAACTTTCTATCTTCAGGGGTCAGTGCTTTGACCTCCCCCTCTCCCTGAAGGATGGCTTAATTAGACTGTAATGTCACAGAGGTGCCCCCTCCCACCCTTTCATCTTGATGGCATCACCCTCAGCTCCTCACAGTATGGTGCACTAATGAATGTGATCTGTCTGAGCTTTGTTAGTATTATTCTGTCTCCACAAATTGACCTGTATAACACACATTTCTCCCTATCTATAAACTGAGCTGTGATATACATGGTAACTGTCTTGAGTGCTGCTGCTAACAGCAAAGTGCCATGACTGTGTTTCACTTGAATCTTCAGCCTCTTAAGTGTCATATTTGAGTTTTTGGCACTTCTGTATTGCTCACATTTATATGCTGCACTTTAGATAGAGTTCAGCAAACTCATGCTTTGCCTTGTTGTGTGCTGTTATTTAAAGACATTTTAAAGATGTCTATTGAATTATAGACCTATATGTTGGTCTGAGACGTATGATAACATTGTTCAGTTCAGTGTTTTCAGTGCTGTGATGACAACATAACTAGCTGTAGATGTTGCAACTGGCAACTGTAACGTCACAGTTGACAGCTTGTTGGCACCCATTAATCAGTGAATAGCTGACAAATAGCAGAGGCTTGTGAATGCATAGCCCATGTGTCCATGGCTGTATTTGATAGGTTATACAGACGTGGACAAAATTGTTTGTACCCCTCTGTTAATGACAGAAAAACCCACAATGGTCACAGAAATAACTTGAATCTGACAAAAGTAATAATAAATA
>JAQQAE010010457.1:0-14091 GCA_029823295.1 Pseudamia nigra | reverse complement strand
GATGGATGGGTGGGTGGATGGATGGATGGATGGATGGATGGGTGGATGGGTGGATGGATGGATGGATGGATGGATGGGTGGATATCTACCTATTCTGTTTTCTGTTTTTACTAATGATTTGTCACTCGTACTAAATCGAGCATCTACGGTCTTTTATGCTGACGATTCCTCCGTGTGGAACTCCAGTGAGGACCGTGCTGATTTGTCCAGAATTTTAGAACAGGAACTAGCTCTGGTGTGCTGTTGGGTCGGTAAAAACGATATGATTTTAAATTTATCTAAAACTAAATCAATGGTAATTGGGAGCAAACTAGTGTTGGCCTTTAGTCCTTGGATCCAGACTGGAACTAATCAAATTAAATTCCTGGGTGTTTTTGTGGATCAGCAGCAGCGAGGTTGGTGTTAAATTGTCCTGTTTCTGTTGAACAGAAGCTTCATTATGTTTACTTATGTTCATAAAACTCATAATCACTGAACCCGTTTGTCACAAAGATCAGGTCTTGTAATTTGTTTGTTAAGAAAAAGTCCGTTTTGGTCACGGATTCACTGGAACGGAATAGATGGGTAACATACAAGAGACACAAAATCACATCCTGCTCAGTTTTATGATGATCAATTCATGATTTTATTCCACTTGCATTTGTAATGTTGTGAATGACTTAAGTCTGTATTGTTTTTACTGATGCAATGTGTTTTAATTTGATGGAAGACTAGCAACCACAGTGGCAGAAGCCAATTAAAAAAAAAAATCTACACTGTGATCAGCTGATGCCGGTTGTCATGAAGGTACACGATGAGATTAAAAAAGAAGTAAAAGAAGATGCAACAAAACACAAACACTCGTGTATGTTACATTTATCATAATAGTCAGTATGTGCACAGTGCATGTTCCGCTACATGCGCCAGGCAGAGCTACGTGATTATACGTTTGATTACTCAGGGAGTGACAGGGTGAAAGGATAAATACCCAGAATGCTTTGGGAACGCCTGATGACCAAATGCGGGCCTGGAATGTGATAATGGTGGGAAGTCTGAAAGCAAGGAAAAGGAAAAAAAAGAGAAAAATAACATGTGTTCGCTGTTTGACTGTGAAGATGAAGAATGTGATAAAGCAAAGTGGAGAAATGATTCGTTAATTAGACGGTCGTAAAAACAAAGTGCGACGGCAGAATGAAATGTACCGAACTTGACCTCTGCGCCGTCGGCTTCAAAAATATCATACATCTGTCCTTATTTATGGAGAATTTGACCCAAACAGTTCAAGGCAAACATGAAAATGATACATTTTTTGGTGGTGTGTAGTCAGTGATAATTCAAAGAAAATCCCTTCCATTGTTTTTGTTTTTCTAAAGGATGTCCATCCATCCATCCATCCATCCATCCATCCATCCATCCATCCATTTGTCCGGGTACTGGTTGCAGAAGAATGTGTTTGATATTTTTCAGTCTAAATAGGTCTGTAAAGTCAAAAACATGCTGGGTGAACATGTTTTATTTAATCTATGGTTTGACAATGGAAAAACAAGGTTTTAAAGTCAGTGACTGACACGGAGTCACACAGGCAGCATGAACAATGGCACAGTTTTCCCGTTGTTAAAAAGTGATTTTATTTTTGAACTGTATTTGACAAGGTTAAGACCTGCTGATAGAATTAATTTGTCAAGATCTCACTGTGTGAACCTTATCTGACCCCTGTCACTGTGTGGGTTCGATCCAGATGATAATCCTCATCATTGCACCATTTGTTCGGCTGGTGATTCAGGATCACGATGTGTTTGTTTGTCCTTTTTTGATGAAGACACAAAGCAGTTGATTAGAAGTTTGAACCCCGTTGTTCATGTCTTCTCGCAACAGAAACATCCTTTTTGACCAAAATGCACAAGTTTTAACCGGAGTCGGAAAGAGAGATCACATTTCTCCAGTACTGTCTTCTCTTCATTGGCTACTTGTAAAGTTTAAAATAGAATTTAAAAGCCTCCTCTTAACCTACAAAGACCTAAAAAAACAATAAGACCTTATTGTTCCCTATAAACCAACCAGAACTCTTCACTCTCAGAGTGCAGGCCTGCCTACCGCTCCTCTCCTCTGGAACCTACTCCCAGTCTGGGTCCAGGATGCAGACACACTCTATACCTTTAAAACTAGGCTTAAAACTTTCATTTTTGACCAAGCTTATAGGGCTAAGGCTCGGTCAGGTGATCCTTAACCCCCTCTTGGCTCTGCTGCTGGTCTCTCTCCCTGCACTAAATTCCATGTCATCTATATTGTATGACTAACATTGTGTGTTCGCTGTAGTTCTGCGCTTCCTCCCGTCTGTTCTCTACCCTTCGTACAGGTCTCTAGATGTTCTTGATGTGCGGTTGCAGGTTGTGGACCGGTCCTGTGTTGTTCGTTGTTCTATCTCTACTCTTTTCTTTTGCCTCTAACCCCAAACAGTCGAGGCAGACGTCCCCCTGCCCAAAGCCCTGGTTCTGCTCCAGGTTTTTCTCTTCCATTAAAGGAAGTTAAAGAAAATTTTTGGTAGTTTCTCCTGATTACCTCCGCCGAGGAGGTTATGTTTTCATCTCGTTTGTTAGTCTGTCTGTCCGTATGTCTGTTCACAGCATAACTCAATAAGTCAAGAACAGATTTTGATACATTTTTTATGATAAGTCAGAAATGGCAGAAGGACCAGTCGTTTAGATTTTGGTTGAGATCTAGATCACCGTCTGGACCAAGGAAATTTCTGAAGGATTATTTATCATTGTGCGATAGGGCCTATGCCCGCAATTCTGCATGTAGCTCTATTCAAAATGTCCAGAATGTTTGGTAAAAGAACATTGGTTACTGTCACAGTAGGTTCTACAATATGTCAAAGTTTCATCTGGATCCTGCTGATATTCTGGATCCGGTGGTCCAGAACAGTGACATTTAGGGTTCTCTTGGAATATTTGGAACTGTATCAAGGCCACTGAATTTTTTTTGTGTCTCCATTACGTATGGAGCTCGGTCCAACTGAAAACCACCATTATGGAAATGCAGATTTTTGTGAATAACTATTGAACTAATAATGATATGAATGTAATTCCAAATAGTATGAGTATGTTTTCATGGTCATTGAATCCAATAATGTAGATGAAATAAATGTACACCTTTTATTGTTGGGTGTAAACCACATTGTGGGGGAAAATGAGCTGCTTGGTAGAGGTCTGAGTGCGTTCCACTTGTTAAATGTCTTCTTGTTTGAACGTCGAGACGGTTGCTGGTGGTTTTGTACATTTAATTTTTCTGTCTCATGCCCCAGAGAGCTGTCGAAAGGAAACAATAAAAGAAATGAAACGAAGACCAGTGAACTAGGCCTGTTTCACCTTCAATTAATGACTTGTGCTGCTTTCAGGATGCCCGGTGAGCGACCAACAGTAAGAGGTGAGTCGGAGGTGGGGCGTTTCCCCGGAGCGGCCCCACCCACCAGGGTGGAGCTGACCATTCACAAGGAGGACGAGAAGAAACAGGAAGAAGGAGGCTGTCGTCGCTGGTTCAGGAAGATCTGCCCCTGCTGCTGCAAACGCCAAAACACTGTCTCTTACGATGTGACGGATAAAGTGGAAGTCGTCAAACCTCCGGCTCCACAGATCGACCCCGAACCTGAAAAACCAAAACCTGAGAATGAAGACTCAAAGGAGATGGAAGGTAAGGTTATAAAATGAAGATATGTGATCCGAGCAAAATGTCTAACGGAGGATGTAACATGATGTTCAAACCTACAGAGCTGAAGTTGTCGGTGCGCTCCGTGGACCTGCTGAGCTCTAAAGCTGGTCAGAACCGACTGGAACACCACACTGACCTGTACCACGGAGATGAGATGATCATCCGCAGAGGACAGACCTTCCAGATCCAAATGGAGCTGAACAGGCCCTTCAACGCTGACACCGACAAGATGCATCTGGACCTGAAAACAGGTATGGAGACCAAGACATAAATGTCTGGGACTGGACTCAGAGAGCCTCAGTCACACCCAGCTACCGTCCAGGCTGTGGGCCTGAACTTTGGAACAAATGATATTACAGTCTATGGCAAGCAGCGACGGTCTTCTGATTCAGACTGAATCATTTACACGTAAGATGTTTGTCAATTTAAAAGACAATCTCACAAGTTAAGAAAGTTGCAGCTTGTTGCAGAAATGTCACTTTTGTGTGCGTACACTCGTCGGACTTCGTTTCCATCCCACCTGATGTACATCACCGACACCAAAATGGCCACTGCTTAGAAAAATGCCTCCTTGTTCTTCGACAATTAAGTAATAAAAGTGGTGAAAGTGATTTTAGTTCTGCTCATGTTGAGACTCTCTAGCAGCTCTGAACAGACTGTGGAGATGAAACTATGCATTTTCAGAGTCTCGTATCTAAACAATTTTACAACAAACTACTACTTTACTTAGTGCTATTGCTATTACTTATTAGGGGCAGGCATTTTAAGTGATTTTTGAGGTCGACTAATCAGGACAATTAAAGTCGGTTAGTCGTGATGTCATTGTGACATCATCATTAATGCATGTATATATATTTTTAGAGCAAAAAAGAGACGTTTGGTATTGTTTAAGTGTTTAACTTACTTACAAAATCGAGCAGAGTGATACCTGAGTGTTATTTTCTTTTGAACACACTTAACTTAACCTGGGTCCCTTAGTTCAAGCATGTCCACATGATCTGCTGAGAATTGACTAATCAACCAACCAATTAGTCGATTTCATCCCTAGAATCTTTTAAATTGACAGAGATCATATTCAACATAGTTCAGTTCAATTCAATTTGTATTTGTATTGCACCAAACATAATCCACGATTATCTCTAGGTGCTTTACAATTCAAGGCCGAAGCCTCAAAGATCAACGGAACCTCGGAGGTGATGGATGGAGGAGGATACACGTCCTTTAATGGAAGAGAAAAAACCTCCTGCAGAATCAGGGCTCTGGGTCGGATTGGTTGGGGTTCGTGGACAGAGGAGAGACAAAAGAACGGAGTAGAGATGGAGCAACAAACGACAGACACTGGACCGGACCAGTACCACAAACACACTGGTGACACAATGACCTGCTGCTCATCACTGACTGGGCTGTAAGAGTTAGGTCACATGGGTCAAAATCAAAAGGAGCAGGACCAGGACTCTATAGCAATAAAGACGCAGAAACACTACGAATAAAGCCAGTGATGTCAGTAGTAGACATATGTCAGTGTTTGACAGTTATTGAAGTTATTGAAAAATGAACAGTGACATTGGTTGCACCAAAAATCACACAGTACAAAGGAAAGCACCAAGAAGTAAAACAATAGGGAATTACAGGAAACACTCGAGAAAAGCTCAAGTATGTAAATGAGTATGCAAGAATAAGGCCACATTCACTGCAGCCCATATGGTCTGGATTTTCAGATTTTTAGTTTGATCCTCACCTGGACCACCGTATGGACTAAAGCGAAGGAAAGCAGGTGGTGTCGGTCGGAATCAACCCGAACCACTGTTCTGCTCTTGTAAAAACACTTGTGATACTGTCTGCAAACGAAAAAGTGAAACCAAACGGAAGGCGTAGAGATTAAAAGTAACACGTTTCCGTCCATAAACGAATAAATGTGAAGTACAGTGAGACGGCGGTGACCGGTTGGCCTGATACCGAAGCTGCAGCGTCAACGCTGAAGTCAACATTCCAAATGTTCGAAGCAGAACAGCGCTTTGGACACCGGTATGAATACTTCAAGAGTGAAAAAGCCCCGAGAAATTTTGCAAACCCAGCTGAAATCAAGCGGATGACGCAATAAACATGTACAAAATCCATCCGACAACAAAGCATGTAACATATGCTCAAAATGCTGCACGTAGCACGTTTAAATAGAGCAGCAGTCCAAGCAGTGAGACCGCGCGTTTCGGATTCCAACCAGCAGCTCGGACCGTTGACAGTTTCCAGACGCGGGACACCAGACCCCTCCTCGGGAATTCACAGACCTCATACTACAACTATCTACTACACACCGAGGAATTAAATCTCAGACCGGTGCTCAGAGAAGCTGTCAGAGCCGACTAAATACTTGATCTGAAACGAGGAGGAAAGACATTTTGCTTTATGAGCTTTCTCCTTTCTTTTTTTTTTTTAATGAAGTTTAAATACTGTTGGTTTTGCAAATGAATGCCCGTCAAAAAGTTGGACACACCTTCTTCAGTGTCCTTTTGTTCTGGATCTCGTGAGGACCATCACTTGGGGTTCTTGCTATTTTTCATATTGACTGACCTTCATTTCTTAAAGTAATAATGAACTGTCTTTCATAATACAGATTTGTACAGTGGTTGTAGTAGCACTAGTGGACCTTCTTCTGCACAACACAAGGCAACTGATGGTCTGAATCACATGAAGAAGACAAGCAATAACGCTAAGACACATCTATGAATTTCAAACTGCTCCACATGATTCAGGTCGGACGTGCAGTGTTGAAAATAATAGAAAATAAAGCAAACCACTGATGGAGAACGTTTGTCCGGTTATATATTTATGACTGGCTCCCTGGAACCAGTTATTCTGTTCAGCTACAAGGTAAAGAATCAATGTGAAGCTTTGAGATAAGGAGACGTTTCAGCTGAAGAGACAACGCATTGATTTCTTTTATGGACAAGTATTTAGAGGAGAGAGAAAAAGGGGAGACTTCTGGAAATGATTGGCTACGGAGAACAATGTTTTTGCGGCAGACAAATCTATATTTGTTTCAGAAAATAGAAGCAAAACCTCGTGTGAAAAGAGGGAAGCAATGAGTCACTAAATACAGCTGGTCTTTGTTCCAACTTCCTGTTCATTAATCAAAGATTGTAGTGTCAGCAAATGCATCTCATGCCCTTTAAATCCAAAGGTGGCTAGTACTCGAGTACATTTACTCCTTTACTTGTACTTGAGTCATTATTTCCAGATGTTCTTTTGAGAGTGGTTTGCAGAATACTTTTTACTCTTAGTTACGTTTGTGAGAAAATGAACAATATAAGCAGGTAAATGAAAAAAATGAACAAAAGGAACACGAACCAACAACGTCATGAACATTGAAAAGAACAAAATAAACTGCAAAATGAGCAAAAGATCAAATAAGTGAGCAAGTGAATTAGCAAAAATGAACATAATAATCAAGGAAATTCCACACATTCACAGAAAGCGCAATGGGAAAAAAATAAGCAATAAAATCAGGAAAATTAAGAAAATTATCAAATCAGGTTAAAAAAAAAAAAAAGAAAACAAAATAACCAGCAAAAATGAACAGAAATGAACAAGACAAGAAAGAAAATATGCAAAAATTAATGAAACTGGCAACAATATATGCAAAAATTAAAAACAAAAAATAAGCAAAACATATGCATCAAATGATCAAAATAAGAAACATATGCCAAATATGAATAAAATCAACAACCAAATGCACAAAATAAACAAAATGAATCAAAATAAACAACAAAATATGTCAAAATTAACAGAGAAGGGACAAAATATGCAAAAATGATAAAGTCAGGTCACAAAATTTAACAAAAAACAGCAAAAATGAACAAAAATAATCTAAATAAGCACCAAATACATAAAAGAAAATATGCAACAAAATAAAAATGTAAAAAATAAAATAAGCAACAGAATTATGTGAAAAGGAACAAAATAACCAAGTCACATAGACACAAAAGTGGACACGTTAACAAAAATAGATGAGAAATTACAAACCACTCGTAGCTCATTTCCCCCATATGACATTAAGGGCTGCGTCCACAGGGAAAGTTTTTATTACCTGCAAAAGTCCACATTTTGAAATAATACAATATTTAGCCACAAAATAGTAGTCTAAGAATTTTTTCTGGGCAAAAATATGGTGGATTAACATTAAAATATGCTGTCAATTTATCAAGATGAAGCCTATGTAGAGATTTGAAGTGATAATTTTGGACATGCATCACAATGTGTCTAAATTCTGGGAATAGGGTGTTAGCATACACTTGCTATTTGAGCAATGACGGTGAAAAAAATTGCAAAAACTGAAAAAAAACTCTCATTCATTTCCAATATGAAGCAGACAAAAAAGTCATGAAAGGCACCTTACTTTGGAGCCAGACAACTTCATTATACTTCAACATAGAAACATGGTTGAAAGTTCAAACCGGTCACATGACATAAGACTCTACTGATGTAAACTGGTGTTTCAGTATCTAGTGCGGTTTTTACAAAATTACAGTTTATGTTTTAGGTGACTGTCAGACTTTTTTTTGTGTTTTCTTGAGTTAAGCTTAAGTGACAAAAGTGGCTGAGGTTACAATAGCAACCATCCCTCTAGTACCATAGCAACCATGCTGCCAGTACCATAGCAACGTCCCTCCAGTACCATAGCAACCGCCCCGGCAGTACCATAGCAACCATGCTGCCAGTACCATAGCAACCGTCCCTCCAGTACCATAGCAACCGTCCCTCCAGTACCATAGCAACCATGCTGCCAGTACCATAGCAACCATGCCGCCAGTACCATAGCAACCGTCCCTCCAGTACCATAGCAACCGTCCCTCCAGTATCATAGCAACCATGCTGCCAGTACCATAGCAACCATGCCGCCAGTACCATAGCAACCGTCCCTCCAGTACCATAGCAACTGTGCCTCCAGTATCATAGCAACTGTGCGTTCAGTACCATAGCAACCGTGCTTCCATTACCATAGCAACATAGGAGCGTTTGCAAGGATTCTGACAACAGTGCCTCCAAAGCCAAAGAAGAAAGGCACCAAGGGAAAATGTGACTCAGAAAGTGACGTCCCTGCCAAAAGAAGGAAGACGTCACAAGGAAACACTGATGCCAGTCAGCTATCAATGGAGGTCTTTTCTTTATCGGATGGGGACACCTCGAACGAGGAGGAAGATTTCGACAACCTGTACTCTGTTGTGGTGTTGCCAATGTTGAAGGCTTCTCATCAGGAGGAAACCAATGACCAAAAGCAGTTTAAGAAAGACCTGGACATCCAGCAAAGAAGGTCTTCTTTATCAGACGAGGACGGTTCTAATGAGGAGGAGGACCTGGACGACCTACAGCCTGCAGCGCTGTTGCCAAGGTGGATGTCCGTTCATCAGGAGAAAAGCAATGGCAAAGAGCAGTCTCAGGAAGTCCTTGACGCCAGTGTCAAGGTGTCAATGAATGTGTCCACAAAGGGCACAAAAAAGACTTCAAAAGATGTTGGTGAGGACACTCAGGTGTCAAAGGTGTCCACAAAGGGAACAAAAAGGAAGACATGTCAAGATGAAGCAGAGACCTCTGTAAAACAGAGTAAATTTGAAGTGTCAGTGACAGAGAACATGCTAGTGTCCACCTTGACGGACGAGGACACCTCGGATGAGGAGCGAGACTTCCACAACCTCTACTCTGTAGTGCCGATGTTGAAGTCCTCTCGTCCCGGGGGAAACAATGATCAAGAGCAGTTTATGGAAGAGCTGGACATCCAGCAGAAGTTTTCTTTATCAGAGGAGGACAGTTCTGATGAGGAGGAAGACCTCAACAACCTACGCTCTGTCGTGCCAACGTTGAAGTCCTCTCATCAGGAGGAAAACAATGACTGAGAGCAGTTTTAGGAAGACTTGGATATCCGGCAGAGAAGGTCACCATGGCAACAGTATGAATATTGACATGTAGATGTGTTCAGGTCACGTGTCCTTTAAAGCATGTGAAAACTGAAGCAGATTTGATGATCTACCATAGAGTTAGATACACTTCCTGTTTTTGGCGAAGGTTCACCATTCGCCATGTCACTATGGTAACACCATCATTGTTGACATATTCATGTACTTAGGCAGTGGTCCTGATAAAACATCAAACTTAGGGAAGATTGTCTGTGGTTCAGGCGTGACTGGACACCCGTCGTCCTCTTCATGGACGCCGTGTCCCTGTAGTGTCTCCTGATGCTCTGACTCCTCCAGCCTCACTCCTTATGAACCTCCCCAGGTTCTTGAATGGTCTTTTTTTCTCCAGGCTGTCATCATCCATGTTCACATCTTTCTTCCACACTCTCCTTTCAGACAATTTGGAATTAATCGGGAAAGTTGACTTATCAAAACGAAAATAAAATTTAAAAAAAAAAAGCTTGACACAGTTGAGTTTACATGTAATGAGTCTAGAAAACATAGAGTCGACTTTCAGAAATAACTAATCGTATTGTAACAATCAGATCTGATGTATTTTCCTGCACTTCAGAAACGTGAGAATCAAAAACCCTGGTACATGTTTCAGTCCGTTATCAGATGAAGTATGTACGTATACGCCTTTCAAACAGCAGCAGCGTTGCCAGAGAGCACATACCTCCACTAAGGCTGTTCTTCACCCAAACGGTGCTCCATGATCTGCAGAAATCATCGATTTCGTGTTTGTTCACGACAGAAAATCTAACAACTTGTGAAAATCATAACATTTATTAATAAAGATTACTTCAAATTGATAGTACCATTGAAATCTTTGACTCTGAAAACAAATCCCTTGCATTTGGAAATTTGTGTTTATTATTAGTAGTTTTTGAGCTGTGAACAAAATTATGATTTTCCAAAATGATGGAATATCTCTCGATTCCCTGTTGTGGCTCTGCCACAGGCCAAAATAAATACAATAATGGAAATGCTCAACCCTGAAAACCTACACATAGCACCTGGAGTTATCAAGAAATATGTGATTTTCCATCATGGTGTATCCAGATCCCATATTCTTCCATATATGCCTTTTCTCTTCATTCCCATTCTGGGGTTCCATAAATAGTGTCACTATCAAAATGCATATTATGGTCTCAGAGCTCTAGATCATAATCCACCCATCCATCCATCATCTTCCGCTTATCCTGGTCACAGACTTCCCTCTCCCCAGCCACCTCCTTCAGCTCCTCTGGGGGGACCCCCAGGCGTTCCAAGGCCAGTTGAGAGACACAGTCCCTCTAGCATGTCCTGGGTTTGCCCCAGGGCCTCCTCCCAGTTGGAGCTAGTTAGAGCCCTGGAACCTTATGACCCTTCCTGCAGGTGGTGGGCCCACAGGAAGGCATCGTCATCAGGGTCTTCTGAATCGCTCTTAATCTGACCTGTCACCTAGGACCGGTTTGCCTTGGGAGACCCTAAAAGGGGCAAATTACCCCTGACAACATTACTCCTAGGACTCCTAGGATCATAGTACATCGTTCAGTGTTTGTTTCTAGACAGTTTCATGGTGACTGGTGCCATATTGTTGATAATATTAGCTGAATGTGAAAAATGTTATGTTATTGAAAGTAAAAAATTGATTCAGAATCCACATTCTGACCCAGATCAACTCCAAAATGTAACGGGTTCCTTTTTGGTCCAGGAGTTACATCTGGTGATTCATCAAAATCCATCCAGTAGTTTTTGCTTTATCCTGCTAACAAATGTGATCACATTACCTCCTTCGGGCAGGTAAAAATGATCACAATAGGGAACAAAATGATGAAGTCAGCGAAAATAATTTAACCTCACAGCAAGATGGACCCGGATTTGATCCCAACACCGGCCGTGTGTGGGGTTTGCATGTTCTCCCCGTTTCTGCGTGGCTTCCTCCCACGACCAAAAACATGCACCGGGGGTTCGGTGAATCGGTCACTAAATTCATGCCCATAGGTATGAATGTGTCTATGTGTCAACCCTGTGATGAAGTGCTGACTCATCCGGGGTGTACCCCGCCTCCGCCCTCCGTCAGCTGGGGTCGGCTCCAGCGCCCTCTCCTCCCCGACCCGTGAAAGGATTAAGGGGTAGAAAATCCTCCTCGTACTTAATCCATCATGCTGGAACGAACACTGTGTTTCTTCAGATCTGGACTGTGATGCGTTTGTGGTTTTCGGTCACTGCAGCTGTGTGTCATAAGTCATAAACAATCCAGATCACTGTGACCAAATACGGACTGAAATGAAACGTTTTTGCTGCTTCTGGGTGTGATCAAAATCTTTAAGCATCCGAACTGAAAGATGAGCTGCACAACTTGTATTTTCACACACACATAAAATATAAATACATATAAATATAATTTTTGCATATGTTGTTCCCCATTTTGTTTATTTTTGCATATTTTCTTATGTTGTTGAATTTTGCACGCTTCGTTCCTCATTTTAGTACAATTTGTTGCTTATTTTGTTCAATTTTATTAACGGACATTATTACTGTGTTCATTTTCATATATTTTCTTCCTTTATTCTGTGATTTTTAAAAAAATTAATTCCATGTTTTTTTTGTGAAGCACTCTGAGTTGCCCTGTGTATGATTAGTGCGATACAAATAAACTTGCCTTCCCTTGCCTTATTTGGATCATTTTTGCAAATTTTGTTCCTTGTTTTGATCATTTTTGCAGACTTTTTCTTATTTTGAACATGTTTGTGTATTTTGCTCCTTATTTTGTTAGGTTTGGGTACATTTTGTTGCTTATTTTGGTTCATTTGTGATGTTTTGCTACTGAACCACATGATTTTATTCCTTTTTCGCATATTTTGTTGCTTATTTTGTTACCTGGCTGTATCATTGCGTTGCTTTTTGCGTATTTAGTTGCTTGTTTTATTCATTTTGGCATATTTCCTTCCTGTTTCTTCCAGGTCCTCTTCCACTCGTGTCCAAAGGCACCCACGTCATCATCCCCCTGGTGGACAGCCTGGAGGACGAACGCTGGGAGGCCAAGATCGTCGAACAGAACGAGAACAAGGTCAAGCTGTCCGTCAACTCTCCGGCCAGCGCCGTGATTGGCCTGTACGGCCTCGCCGTGACGACGTGTCCTCTGAAGGGCGACAACGCCACCACGTACAACTGTCCCGACAACATCGTCATGCTCTTCAACCCCTGGTGTGAAGGTACCAGCGCTAAAACAAAAATAAAATCATCAAATCAAACAAGACAAACTCAGCTACAAACACATATAAGTCAGGTTTACACGCACCAACCACAGCTGTCCATAACTTTTTGAGCCAAAAGCAGATAAATAAACAAAAAAATTGTCAATCTCTGAAGAGATGGCGTTGGATTTAATGAGCCAAAATAGTTGAACTTGCAGGAAAAGTGCAAGAGTTGAATCAGCTGTTCGGTGGAGTCGTAATCAAAGGATCAAAGCACTGTCGTTTCCATGGTAGCCACGCGTTCCGTTAGAGTTTTCCATTCATTCCCTGTGAGAAAAAAAATTGTCAAATACGCTTAATATTTTAAAAATTATGAAAAGCTGAATAAGCTGAAACATATGAAGTTTGAATGGTTTGAATGGTCGGACAAAAAAAATGTAGGAGTAGTTAAACGACAGAAAATGTACAGAAGTGCAAGAAGGAGAATACAGTGGAACCTCAGACAACGAAGTCGGACACCGACAGAAGAAATTATAAAAAAAATATTTTAAAAAAATCGAACCAAATAGCGGCGAATTATGCGGACGACGACCCCGGGGTCACGCATGCGTCACTTCTGCGTCACTCAGAGCACTAGCCGCTAACGCTAGCCGCTAATGCTAACGCTAGCCGCTAACGCTAGCCGCTAATGCTAACGCTAGCCGCTAATGCTAACGCTATCCGCTAACGCTAGCCGCTAATGCTAACGCTAGCCGCTAACGCTAGCCGCTAATGCTAACGCTAGCCGCTAACACTAGCCGCTAATGCTAACGCTATCCGCTAATGCTAGCCGCTAGCGCTAGCCGCTAGTGCTAGGGAAGCTAGCGGGCTACGTATGCATCACTTCTGGGCCTCGAAGAGAATGACCTGGAAGTCAGAGCGCTAGCGGATAGCGCTAATTTCATTCATTCTAAAATGGAATGAATGAAATTGGTTCTAAAAATGATTTAGAATATATTCTTACCTTGGCTTATGACTTCGTAGTGTGTACATGGACACCGCACACGTCCATGACTGTGAACAACTCCAGACACCGGAGCTGCTAGCTCTTAACACAGACAGAGGCTGCTAACGGCTGTTAGCTGTGTCGACACGGCCCGGGCTGCTAACAGGCGGCTAACGGCTAATGGCCCGGCCATCGCCGAGAGCCGTTAAGACCCGGCAGCTCCGGTCTCTGGAGGTGTTTACAGTTATGGACGTGTGCAGTGTCCACGGACACACGACCAAGTCATAAA
>JAQQAE010010456.1:0-14091 GCA_029823295.1 Pseudamia nigra | reverse complement strand
CTCCCGAAAAAAATTCCTTTCACTTTTTTCTCAGCTACTACTAAAAGAGTGCCAAATTTTTAAGAGCATTTCAAAGCATGATAGTTTCATTTAGAGACAAGAAGTTATTTTTATTCACAAACAGAATTATTTCAGGAAAGCAAAAATGACCTGTGTCATTATTATTCACCCCCAGAAGAACTGATTTTTATATTCAGTCATAGTACAAACCAGCACTCTTTCACAGAGTAATGGTCTAAGTGTGTGAACTGATATTAAAACTGACCGTTTGTCCAATATTCACAGCAGAAAGGATTTGAGGCATCACTTGTAAAAGCATCATGTCAAAACAAAAGAAATGAGTTTAGATTTGAGAAGAAGGATCGATGATGGACACAAAGCAGGAGAAGGATACACAAAGTTATCAAAGTGTTTCCAAATATCTTGAACCGGAGTAAGAAGCATAGGAAACATTTGGCAGAGTCAGATTTTCATAGTGGGACTACCGTAATAATTTTGGCTTCAGCTGTAGTTTCTCTGCTGACCCAATTTAAGAGTTCAAACCAGGCAAATAAATAAAGTATTAACTGGTAAACATGTACAGTGCTATGCAAAAGTTTTAGGCACCTTGGCTTTGTTGTTTTAGCAGATTATAATGACCATGAACATGCATTTCTCAATCACAATAGAATCAGAATATACATAAACATTTCAGATTCTCCACAATATACTCTCAGTATTTAAGTGTTACCTTCCTTTGCACTTAAAAAGTTTTGAACTATTTGAAACAAAAAATATAAGAACTAGCAACTGTAAACCACATCTCACTGAGCACATGTATATATTGTTTGTTTTACTTCTTGCCACAGGAATGGAGGTCACACTAAATATAGATTTTTACCTGTTGAAGTAATTTAGTTATCATTTTTATGTGTTTACATGGTGCACATATTTTCAGTATTTTTATTTACAATCCTAAAAAACAACAAACCAAAGGATATTTGCAAGTTCTACCCCAATACTGATTGTAGCATGACATTTATTCATTATTCATTGTTGTGCATATGCATAGTAATTATAAACTTGTTGGCAAGATAAGACAAGAAAACAAACCCACGGTGCACAGTACGGTACGTAAATGATTGACCAAACACTGTACATTTACATTTTAATCAAAATGTGCAGCAACAAAATAAACAAAACCATCTAAGCAATGACAAATTAATGAACAAAATGACCCAAAATTAACAAAATATCCTTGCAAGGACCCAAACAATACAGATGATAAACAAAATTTTTCCATAAAGTGAGCAGACAAATGAAGGAACTTATCTATGCAATAAACAAAAAATACTAACATAAAACAATTTAATTCATGGTTTCTGTTTTTCCAGCACATTTGAGTGTTATGCAACTATTGCTTTTTTTTTTTTTTTTAAATCCTGCTCACTTTTGCACTGTCATGTTCCTTAATCATTTTGTACATTTTTGTTAAATTTTCCTTTTTTTGTGAATCACACATAACCCAGTGGTCCTGAGTCAGTGACCCACGTTTGGGTCCCGAATCATCGCTGTAGATAATGGAAAATATCCGTATTTTGGTTTCAGAGTGCAGGAGGACCATCCCATCATGTCTTTCACCGTCTCTAAGAATGGGAGGTTAGCACTGCTCAATGTTGCTACTCAGGTGAGGAGCTGCAGTTCAGTTCTTTTGTACACCTTTATTGTATCCACCTTATCAGTGCAAGTTACAACTCCGTCTGTGAAGTGAGTGTTTGAGTGAATCCTGTATGTTTGCAGGGAGTTCACCTATGGGACCTGCAGGACCGAGTGCTAGTGAGGAAGTACCAAGGGGTGACCCAGGGCTTCTACACTATCCACTCCTGCTTCGGAGGACACAACGAAGACTTCATCGCTAGCGGCAGTGAAGGCAAGAACTGAGTGACCGTCAGTAGGGACTTCAAGTCAGTTCAGTTGTATTTGTATAGCGCCATAATCCAAGATTACCTCTAGGGGCTCCACAATTCAACATTGCTACCACAAGACTACATGGAGAACAAACCCAACACAACCTCCGAGAGCATGTCTAGGATGACAATTGGAGGAAAAAACTTCCTCTGCTTTTTATTGATGGATATTATGGTTATCATGAGTTAAAAAAATGTCCTGAGTAAAAGTTAAAAAAGTAAGACACTTATTTTGTGTTTAAACTTCAAAAGTCTACAGCCAGAGAATTCAAAAGGATATAAATATCGAAATATAGAACACATTGTGGAGGAGAGATGCCATGCTGACTTTAAAAAACAAAAAATATCTTCAAATAGACAAACAGTGATTTTCTGGTGCCTTTCAAAGTGTGTTCACTCTATAGCAGACATAAACTCACCCACACCATCACAAAACTCTGTGGGAATGTTCCAGAGAGAAATATACTGAAACAGATCACTTACATTTTTGTCTTGTGGTTTTGAGTTGCTTCTGCCGCAATGAGCTGTGTGATGCTCCGATTGCCTCGAGATGTAAACATACCGTACTGCTGTGATTGGCTGGAGACACAAACACACCCCTTAATACATGAATGTCCTGAAATGAGAAAAATTAGAACAAAAGAAGAGAAAAATAGAAAATCCAGGCACGGGGGAGGGTCGGTGCAGCTAAATCCACCAGCAAATGTACTTTACCTGTAATCAGTATTTTTGTCTCCTCGCAGACCATAAAGTTTACATCTGGCACCGGCGCAGTGAGCTGCCCATCGCAGAGCTGACGGGTCACACCCGTACTGTCAACTGTGTGAGCTGGAACCCCGTCCTGCCGGGTCTGCTGGCCAGCGCGTCTGATGACGGGACCGTCCGAATCTGGGGACCCGCCCCCTTCCTGGATGTCCAGGATGCAGAGGGCCTCAATGGTATGAACACGAAAAGTGTGCTCAGCTGTCTGTGACTACTGCAGAGGAAAGCAATCCACTGAAGCCTGCATGGTGTGTTTGTTTGAATATTTTTTCAGATATTGTGTTTAGAAAACTTTTCCTTACGTACGTCAAGCTGTTTTCATGATAGTAGTGCAAGTGTTTTCCCTCTGTGCTGTGCCGCAAAAACAAGCCCGTCATCTGCACCTTTTTATCTGCCAGAACACTTCAACTAGTCCCTTCCACTGACTGAAAGCTCTTAAAGTAGCAAAAGGAACTCAAAATGAAAGCCTGATCCCAGTGCCCCCCCTTAGTCCCACCCCTCTGTTCTGTGTGGTCCAGGGTCACATATCTGGTTTATTTTGGGGTTTGAAAAACTGAAGCTGGAAAGCATGGGTCCAAAGAACCAAAAACATGAATGTGACTATATGGGCATATTATGATACAGCTTTTTAAAATGTTTTGAATACCTTATTGATTATAGAACCAAAAGAATCTAATCTAATCGAGATTTCTAATGTTATGTACAGTTTGAAGGATAGTTTTCATGAAGCTTGACAAGTAATCCTGCTGCAAATTTTCTATCCTTCCCCACTCATCTGAAATCAGTGCAGGGAAAGAGAGGGGACTGTGGAAAACCTTAGAGGACAAGGAGTGCAAAGAGAAACCTGAACATAAGGACACATGAGGTCTTTAATACTGATTATACAGTAAACAGAAAAAGTCAGATTCTAATTTGAAAAATGAAATTAAAAGAAATCTGTGATGGAAGCATGTTTTGCCTCACATGTAGCTTTATATCTGAACTTTGCAAAGTATGAGGTGTGACCGTGAAGAACTGTCATGAACATGTGAATGTAGTAGTGAAATGGTGAGGGAGATTTGTTCTCTTGTCTATTTTTGGTGAGTCTGCAGAGGGAGAAAAGGTGCAGTGGTGGGCTTTGCCATGACTAAACATGCAGCACACTGCAGTTATTGTGCTCAGATTCGTCACATTTTCCACAATTCACCATCTGCCTACTCAGCATTGCAGTGTTTATCTGTATCATTCCTTAATTTATTTTAATGGGGACATAACCACTTAAATATTCATGACATATTCAGCATTACTTTCAGTTTCATGCATAAGAGTTGAAATGTAACTGCAATACAGAACAAATTAAGTATTTATGTTGTTGTTTCTAGTATTTTGTCCAGCCCATTTGGGTCTGTGCAAGGCTAGTAATTTATTACTTTCCAGCCCTGGCGGTGGAGTTATTAATGTTTTAGATGTAAACAAACCCAGAAACTTTGTGAAAATGTCAAACGTATATGATCTCAGAGTCTACAGACCAGTCTGAAACACCTTTTGTAAAAGTAGAATTACTGCGTTGCTACAGAATTCAAAACTTTTTCAAAAAACATCAAAATACACACTACCAGTCAAAGGTTTGGACTCCTTCTCTTTCAGTTTTATTTTATTTTCAACATTTTCCATTAATACTGAAGACATCCAAACTGTAAAAGACCATGGATGGAATTATGTATTAAACAGAAAAGTGTTAAATAACGCAGAACATGTTGTATATTTTAGATTGTGCAAAGCAGCCACAGTTGGCTTTGATGACAGCTTTGTACACTCGAGGCATTCTCTCATCAGATTCATGAGATTTTCAAATGGCAGGCGTGCGTTGTCAAGAGTTAATTTGCATCATTTCTTGTCTTCTTATTGTGCTTTAGGTCTTGTGCGGAGGAAGGCCGGTATTGAGTCAGTAGCCCTATTAATGCTACTACAACTACTGCACAAATGCATGTTACGGCAAGAAACACTCAAGTCAAGTAATGACAGTCCATCATCACTCTAAGAAATGAAAGTCAGTCAGTCAGAAAAATTTCTAGAACTTTGTATGTGTCCCCAAGTGCAGTCAACAAAACCATCAAACTAGGATGAAACTGGCTTGTGAGGACAGTCCCAGGGAAGCAAGTCCCACGAGCTACCTCTGCTGCAGAGGAGTTTATTAGAATTTCCAGCCTCAGAAACTGCATTACATTACAGCGTGTCAGATAGCATATGATGGTGTTGCCAACTGTGCTGGTGACGCATTCAAAGGTTTTTTGGATCGACTGACCTTTATTTCTTAAAGTAATGATGGACTGTCTTTTGTTTTTGTTTGCTTAGTGCTTCTTCCCATAATATGGATTTGTACAGTAGTTGTAGTGGGACTAATAGGGCTACTGACTCTGTACCCATCCTTCCTCTGCACAAGACTAGGTCTAAAGCACATTAAGAAGAGACAAATGACAAATGAAAATGCTTGACAAAGGACGTCTGTGATTTGAAAGCCATTCCAGCTGACAACTTTGTGAACTGGATGAGACAATGCACTGAAGGAGAAGATGTCTCCAAACTTTTGACTGGTAGTACATTTAAAGTACCAGAAAAGCCTGATTCAGAATAACCTGTATTATTGGATTGTAATATTAATGCACATGTTCATATTTAACGTTGCTTTTAATGGCGTGGCTCACTTTAATCACTGTATATATTGCTTGCTTCATCTATAATAATGATGTGAGACAATTTATTTTATTTTATGTTAATATGCAGAGAAACTTAACTAATTAAATAAATGTAGTGGAGTAAGATGTACGATATTTGCCTCTGAGATGTAGTGGAGTAGAAGTATGAAGCTGCAGAAAATGTGAATACTCAAGTACAAACGGTGTAATTTGTACATGAGTACTTGAGTAAATGTGCGTAGTTACATGTGAGCACTGCCTCTGTCTCTTCTTGTGCTGTCAGAATGTTGCAGCATGGACAGCTGATAATCTGCTGCGAGCCTGAGGAGCATTAAGACTCTGTAGACACTTGAATGGATGAAGGGAGGAAAGCTTTGGCGATTGGACAGCTGCTTCTCTGGAGGCGGGGCCACTGGTGCTGCGAGTCACAACAACACCACTGAAGCCATGTCAGACTTCTTATTGAGAGCAGGGTCTGAAGCCGAACCCTGGGATGTCCTCCTCGTCTAGTCTGGACCCCATTCCCTCTCTGCCATCCAGGACCAGCCACCTCCTCTTATTTATTATTAACAACATTATTTATTGTCCTGAGTAGTTCACTGAGGTTGCGGCATCTGGTGGAGGATGTGTGTTCTCTTAGTTTTTCTCACTCTTGCGTCTGAGCTGCTCGCAACAAGAAGCTTCTTTTCTCGTTCACCTCAAGAACCTTTGAAGAGATTTTACCTGCAGGAACATTTGATGGATGTAACGCCCACTTGAAGCGAACCTTTTATATCCTCAGAGCTTATCGTGTCCTTTTACAATGTTTTCCCTTCAGCTTTCCTGCCTAAAGGGTTAGTTTGGATTTTTTGAAGTGGAGGTTGTATGAGGATTCTTCTCCATGTTCAGTGTACAGTAGAGAAGCGGATAGAAATATTAACCCAGAAGCTAAATCATGAACTTCTGTGGAAAAGGCCCACTTAAAATAAGAATAAAAATATATTTTATCCTTGCAAAATATAAATATTGGTTTAAATGTAAACTATGTTAAAAAGTCTCTGCTTTGCCTTGCTCTCAAACTGCACTTTGTGATGTGTCTTCAAGTCCACTGGACTCCTTTGACAAGCACAGGAATTTTACCTCAAAATACTAGATTGCCTGGATTGCTTTAATTCACATGTTAAAAATATAAAAGCAAACTCAGCTGGTACTCCTCTGCAGACATATTTGCACATTTGCGGTAATAGGAATGTACCAATCTTTGGCCCATGTCAGTATCAGCAAATAAGATGTAATCTCATTAACGACAGCGGTTGTTGTGTTGTATTACAATTGAACTTATTCTTGCAGTATAGGCTTTTAAGACGTTAAAAACCATTTTTTAAAGATACATGATGGAGATTCTTTGTTTCTCTGGCACATAAGGAGAATTAAATGACAACAAAATAAAAAAAGAAATTACATCAGTATCAGAATTGGTACGGGCACAGCATTTTGCATTCAGTGCATCCATAAAATCCAGTGTAGTAAATCTACATAAACTAGTAAGCTGACCATTGGCATGAGCCACTTGCTATATTTTAACACATGTCAGCTGAGAGAACATAAAAACAAGTCTTTTAGTTAGCAGAAAAGTAAATGTTTGGCCTGGATTCATACAGCACAGGTACCGTCACAGAAACCACAAGGTGTATAGCTATAGTTATGTAAAAACCAGAGGCTCAGTAAACATTGAAGTTTTACAAAAAGCTGCTTAAAGTCTTCGTTCTGTAAATGACAATTACAGAAGCAGGTGCTGAACAGGTGTTTTATGTGACTAGGTAAAAGTCACAAAAGACTCTGAATCTGAACATTAATCTGGACTCCATGACCTTAATATGAATGTGAACTAGCCCTTTAAATCTAATTGTCTTAGCCTCTAACTGCCATATCCTATGAGATAAAATTCCTGTTTTTGTAAAAGTATTTTGGTGATTTAGAGGAGAGTGACATAAAGGCTTCAGCAACCAGAAAGAAGCGTGACCGCCCTGCTGTACTAGAGCTGGGTGATATGCCCACCATAAACATGTCAGATTCATTGATATCGATAATGATCACAGTAAATGACAAATCATTGTTTTATTCAAGTTTGAGGGAGTCAGAGGGAAAGTTGAAGAAAGCAGGCAATGGCAGATGAAGACAAGAAAAATGTAAAACACACAAACATACAAGGTAAAAGGCAAAAAAAAAAAATGTAAAGATGACAAGAATGCAAAAATTGTGAAAATGGTGTCTTTTTGCATCATTTTAACTGAATCAACCTAAAAGATGCAAAATATGAAAAAAATGCAAAGTTACAGAGATAAGACACAAAAAAGCAAAAATGATGTGAAAAATGAAAACGGCATAGAAAGATGCAAAAAATGACAATGACAAAAAACACTTAAGGTGAAAACACTGCAAAAATGCATCCATTCATTAAATTTAGCAAAAGAATACAAAAGACAGAAAAAGGTGAAAACAAAAGATGCAAATTTGAAATAAAATGAAAATGCAAAATGAAGATGACAACATTGAAAGGAAGTGAAAAACACAAACAAGACAAGTAAAAGAAAGTGAAAATTATGTTTTTTGGAGTCATATTTGCAAAAAAATTAAAAGATGCCAATTTGAGGAAAGTATTAAAACACAAACTGAATGCTAAAAGACCCCCCAAAAAGCAACAGACAAAAACATAGAAGATGTAAACTTGAAAAAAGAAAACACACAAAACAAAGGAAAAGACCCAAAACACAAACAAGACATAAGATGAAAACAATGTAAAAAATGCAAAAAGATGGGGAAAAAAAAGGCCAAAAACAAAAAAAGCTAAATGGCGTAAAGACACAAGTTAAAAAACCAAAAAGGCAAAAGGAACATAAAAGCTAAAAACAACCTAAAAAATGCAGCAATGTAAAACAGCAAAAAGACAACAATTAAGCAATAAAAAAGGCAAAAACATCGATGTCAAATGTAAAAAAATGATTTAAAAGAGCACATTCTCAATGTTTTGCTATTTTAAAAATGTGTTCATTTGAATTAGTTTTTGAACCACATAAACAATATCTTATTTTAGTTTGAGTTATTTTAGTTTATAAAAAATATTTTCATCACCCTGTAAAATATAAACATCACAGTGAACCCATTTGTCACCCAGCTCTAGATAATACAATACAAAATCACTTCAGATCTCTTGAACTAACCCTTTAAATGCCAGAAATAAGGATTTGTGTGTGAAGAGCGTGTTGCATCAACTTGCACAGGACAAAGTGTCGTTGCCGACTGTTTGCACTTGGTCGCACGTCCTCGCTCTTTCAGATGACGAACAGCAGCTCGTGTGGAAAAGATTGTAGTTTCCTTTTTGCCTTCATTGTGGATTTTCTGTTTTATTATCATTACTATTTTGCTCTGGCTTCACTGTTTGCTCCTTTATTTCCTGAATCTGTGTTTTCATCATAGCGGTCGTCGCGCGGATTTTGCTTTGTTTTATGTTTTTATTTTTAATCACAGTGTGTGCTTGTTTTATTTCACTACAAGTGGAGCTGTAATGTTGTGAGAGATACTCCCTCGTTTTGTTGTGTCCAAAAATCTCAGCTCGAATGTGAACTCTAATGTTTTTAACCTTTTCTGTATTGTCCTCGAATCCATTGAAAAATCAAAACCAACAATGTGACAGTGCATTTGTCAGTATTTTATGACTCTTAACATGTCTCAGAAAACAAGTTCATGTTTTAGAAAACGCTGCTTTTCCTTCACTGTAGGTTTTTGCAGATGATATTTGAAAATGAGAGAATGGTACATTTTAGGCTGTTTTCAGATGAATATGCTTTAAGTTTGGGATTTGTGACATTGAGTGCTGTTGTATTGGGTATAAAATGTCCTGGAACTGAGACATTTCAACCACTGATGAGCTAAAGACTCATGAAGAATCTTCTGTTGATTTTGTGAGAGTTTTCAAAAATCATTTCAAAAATCTAAACCTTTTCAACTGACCCCTATGATCTTAAGTGTAAAAACTATTAAAATTTGATCACTTTGTTTATTAATTTGAGCATTTTTCTTCATTTTCTTGATCTTGTTCATTTTGTGGATTATTATGCTCATTTTCTTGATTATTTTCTTGATTTGTTTCAGGTTATTTGATCCATTTTTGTTCAATTTAATTAATTTTTCCTTTGATTTTTTTTTTTTTCTTGAAATTGAGATGTTTCAGCCACTGAGGAGTGAATCATTTATTTAGACTTAAACAGCATGGTGACAATTAAGGAGGATCCTATTGAATCTAAATCTCAGCAATGTGACCATTGGATTGAACTTCTGTGGCAATTAAGACCTGACAAATTCAAATTTAAGACATTTTAATGACTTTGAAGGCCTTATATTATCTAAGAATCTGTAAAAGACATGAATCAATGATTATATCACACAAATGAAGAAGATGATTTATTGTCAGATCTTGTCTAAATTGTTTACTAATTTGCAACGTCACAAAAGACAAAAATGAGGAACATACACATAAGTAAAAATAAAAAAAACTATGCTAACACCACATGGAACTTGCAAGTGTCCCTTTTAGGTTTGTTGTTTTGTGTAGGATTATGAATAATAATACAGAAAATATGTGCAAGTGGCTTCAACAGATAAACATTCAGTGTGACGTCCATTTCTGTGGTAAGAAGCAGAACAGTGTAAGTTACTAGATCGCATATTTTCTGCCCCAAACAATTCAAAATATTTTAAGTCTGGAGCGGTAACACGGTAATGTGTAGGTATTTCCTGTTTGTTCTGGTTCTAACCTGATTGAGCAATGTATGTGTATGGTCACTATAATCTGATAAAACGATTAAACCTATGTGCCGTAACACGTTGCCACAACACAGAATTTAACATAGTAAGTCTGTAATAAGGCAAGATGGCTTATAAGATCCTTCAGCATACATGAGATCTCAGATCTAATTTCAATTGTATCTTCAAGCTTGATGTTGAATTATGTCACCATTTATGCGTTTGTCAATTTAGAAAACGTTTTTTAAGCATTCAAAAGAGTGCCAGATTTCTAACAGAACATTTCAAAGCATGGTAGCTTTCATTTAGCAACAGCACTTTTTTTTTTGTTTGGTTTTTGTAACAAAAACTAAAACAAAAATGACCAGAGTCAGTATTATTCAGCTCCAGAAGAACTGACCTTTTCATTCAGACATAGCACAAACCACCACTCTTTGACTGAGTAAAGATCTAACAGTGTGCACTGAAGTAAAAGCTGAACATTTGTTCAATATTCACTTCAGAAAGCATTTGAGGCATCATGTCAAAACAAAAGAAATGCATTTAGATCTGAGAGGAAGGATTGATGATGGACACAAGACAGGAGAAGGATACACAAAGTTATCAAAGTGTTCCCATGTATCCGGTAGTGGAGTGAGAAGCATGGGGAATGCTTTGAGATGACTCACATTTTCATAGGGGGCTAATAATTTTGACCTCAACGGTATGTCACCAACACCAAAATGGCCACTACTTTGACACACTCAACTTTGTTCTTTGAGAATAAAGCAGTGAAAGAGATGAAAATCACTGTTCATGCCCTAGAATATGTATTTTAAATTTCAGCTCAACACACCGTGGTCCTTCACTTTACTACGTCTGAATATGATTGTGTCTATTGCTTCAAATGCACGAGCTGTTGATCACATCATTTTCCTGTGTCCCATGGATTCCATCACGTAGACTCCTTGCTGCAGAATCCCAGGATGGTAGAGTCCCTACACCTGCTCTATCTTATAATAGGAAAAGACACAAAACCTAATTTTTCACCATATGTCTCACTGAAATTGACAAATCTATGTGTGAGTGGTGCCGTAATTCAGTCGGCATCAGAAAATCGTCTACTGCTGTAACACTGTTTTTCCTGAGGTTAGGTTCCATGAGTGAAAACCAGGAGGGGCAGGACTTATAAAATGACTATTTCACCCTAAAATACATGTAATAAACCTTATTAAATTCTGTCAAAAGTTTCAGCATTTAAACTCAAACTTGCGAGGGGGCAGAGGCAGAAAGTAACATTCTAATTCTAGTTCTCACAGATTTTGCTCTTAATATTTACAGGAGATTGAAGGGAAAATGTAATTGTTTACATTTAAAGAGTAAAATACTGTATATACATATCTTCTGATATGCATGTGAATTTACAGGGGAAAAAAATAGTTGTTGATGATTAATTCTCTGTACTTAGCTCACAAAGAGATGCCAAAATGATTGAGTCTTGAGAGCCCAGATAGATCCTGTATCGCTATTAAATTGCATTTTCCATTTTACTTAATGCATTCACTCACTATATCAAATGAGTCTGGACAAATATGGAGGAAAATGGTTCTTAAATCAAGTTAATATTCTAGCAGTGAGCAAAGTGGTGTAAATGTACAACTAATATTCAACTGATCAAACTTAAGGTTAACACGGTTTGTGGAACCGTTTAAATAGAATAGTGTTTGTGTTCATGTTAATGAAGGACTATGTTGCACAGTGATGTTTTTTAAGTTTTGGGGTAAGTAATTATTCATTACGTCATCAAATTGTCTCTTTCTGACATTTTAAAGTGTTAAAAATGTTCAAATGGGTTTACACTAGTGTTACAGCAATAACTTAATTTTTTTTTGAAGGAAAATACTGTTGAATTTCCAGCTCTGGCAGATGTTTTTGTCTGGTATGACCACTTGATCTAGTTGATGTGGCTAATGATTATAAAATGACAGATAATTGTTTTGTTGATTGATTACTGTTGGGTCAATTTAATATCAGAAAACAATGTAAAATCATGATGCAGATCAAAATGGCAGTGTCAAATGTCTTTGGATCATAAGCTTAAAAATAATGAAGAACATAGAAAAAACAACTGAGGGGATTTTTCAGGGGGGGAAAAAAACACTGTGATTATTGTCAATTTGCTTTCAAGGAAAATGTACATGTTCCTCATTTACACATGTCAAGTCAAACATACAAAATAGCACTAAAAAAATACTTCAAGAAATCCCTTGCATAATTTACACAGAATCTTTCACCTCTGGTGTGTGTCAGAGGAACTGCAACTTTAAATTCCACATCAATCCACATGGGAATCATTTTGTCCTTACGTGTTCCCACTTACCCTAAATCTGGTCATTAATATTTTGAAGTATAGCAGTGACATTATTGGCTTTGTTTGCTCATGAGAGTTGGTGAAACGGAGAAAAACTTGACCAGCTCTATGTTTTACTTGTCAAGCGGGGACATGAGGGGACACCCAGCAACAAAACGAGGGAGTGTTTGAACCGATCAGTGTGTAACATTTGTACACAAGTGTAACATAAAGTTATATTGATCACCTTGTACAAAGAGTTTCTGAACAATCTTGCCTGATATGATGTTCTATGTAATATGTGCTGTATATTTCTCTGTTATAGCATGTATTATGAAGCTGTGAGCCAGTGGCAGATCAGCAGGATCAGGTTTTAATCCACGGTTCCCAGACACCGATGATGCAGCTAAAACATGCATTTCACCTGATTTATGTTTGTTTTCATCCCTGGATTCTGTTTACAATCAGAACAGAAAGATTTGTCTGGAATATTTCCAGACTCCAGGATTGCGGGAACCCTGTGAATCTGTCCGGAGGCGTCACAGCATCACCAGCTTCAGCTTCTCCATCACACGACACACACACTGGAGATGATGTAGAGCTGAGCGATAAAGTGATAATTATCATGATGTATAATGGTGATGATTTATTGAGACAAATGTGTGACTTTTGTCTCTGTAATAAGACCTCAGATTTAGTTTGATTTAAATCAAAATAGATCAAATGAACATGTGTTTACAAAAAAAATCATAAAATGAGACAAAATTTAGAGAAATTTCGGTGTGAAAGAAAAAGTCGTTTCACGTCATGTTTGTCATTTTGTTTTTGGCTTTTTGTGTCCTTGCATACACTTCTTTTTTATGTCAGTTTATTTATTTTGTGCATATTTTATTTTGTTTTTGTATTTTAAAGAAATGTTTTTTGTGTCTTTTTTCATCTTTATTCCATTTTATGTCATTTTGGTTTTTCTGCATATTTTACGTAACTTTTATTTTTTTGCCTGCTTAATGGGTTTTTGTCTTACTGCGTCTTACACATATTTTCACATCAATTTCATGGTGTTGTCTTGTATTTTTCATCTTTGTTTGCTTTTTGCATAATTTTTGTCTTTTTGCACCTGTCACGTTTTTGCCTTTTTTTTTTTGCATTTCGGATGTTGCTGCATCTTCGTCTTTTTATGTCATGTTTGTCTTTACATAATAGGTTGCTTTTTGAGTCTTTTTACGTGATTTTCATCCCTGCTTCTCTTGCGACTTTTACTTTTATTGCATCTTTTACACCTTTTTTACGTCGATTTCATCTTTCATGATGTTTTCATCTTTGTACGTGTTCTTGAAACATTTTTGACATTTTAATGCCAATTGAAATTTTTTTAGTCTTTTACAGAGTTCTTTTATTCGGTGTTTTATGTTGTCTCATTTATAAATTATCCATCCATCCATCGTCTGCTTATCCGGGTCATCGGGTAGCAGCCTAAGCAGAGAAGCACAGACTTCCCTCTACCCAGTTGCCTCCTCCAACTCCTCTGGGGAAACCGTCAGGTGTTCCCAGACCACCAGAGACATAGTCCCTCCAGCAGGACCTGGGTCTGCTTTGG
>JAQQAE010010455.1:0-14092 GCA_029823295.1 Pseudamia nigra | reverse complement strand
AAACCTCTCTTATCTTTTTAAATGGGTGAACTTGCACATTTTTACATTTCCCAATACTTGTTGTCCCCACTGTAGTAGAGTATAAAGCTGCAGTGGAAATACTCAAATATACCGTAAGTACTTCAGATTTGTACAGTATACAAGTCTAGGTACAAAGAAGGTCAAAGAAGACCTGGTGTAATCTTTTCACATACCACACAGGCTTTAATTGCTCCAAGGTAACTTTGCTTCCTGGTATCGGTGAGGAATTTGACGTCTCTGTCCATCTGTCCCAGTCTATGTCCTGGATGGCAGCTATACGTCAGCTTCTGGACGGCAGCGACACTTTGCAACCTGAGGAACCGCATCTGGACCACACTGGCACCGGGATAGTAAAACTGTTCAGAGAGGAGTTCAAGATGTGATCAATTTTAGCTGCTTCAGGTATGAATAAAAGTAGACAGATGCTTCGATAATAGGCAGGTTTGGATTCTTTAATTCTTTTTAGATCGTTGATCATATTTACTAATAGAGACTCGTCATTCACAATGAGTTTAAACAATTTCACTAACAATTACGTAGGTTTTTGTTTGAACTTGGAAGTGGGACCACGAATCTGCATTCTGTCCCTTCAGACCCTCATGTGTCCAAGCGAGTGCCCTCATCCTCACCTGCACCTGCACGGCCTCAGCTGTGATGGCTTATGCCTAATGTCTGCTTCAAGGCAGTCAAATGTAGAAGTGCACCCTGACTGTATTTCTCTGGGCCAGTGTCATTGAACACCTCGCACACCCGTGACCCCCCACTCCTATTGTAATGCATAGAACTGCTGAAAGCGATGCAATAGCTGGAGATTATTTTGGAGAGTCCGTGTTGAGCGTCCACCCACCTGGAAGCCCTCGTTCAGTCTGCTGAGCCACTGGAAAGACCCTTCCTCAGTGAACTCGTCCATCCAGGCTTTCGTAGGCAGCTGCAGGCAGAGAAGCACATCTGAGTGTAAGTCGTGTTTCCTGCACAGATATGAACCGACACTGGATGTTTCCACGAGGATAATGTGACGCATCCATTACAGACCACCAGGAAGAAAAGTCTATGTATGTATGTTTTTGTTTTTTCTAATGAATTCAGTAAATCCCTTAGCCTCGTTCCTTCTGTCAACAACAATTTAGACAACTAGGAAAAAGTATCTGAAAGCTGATACATACGCTGCGTGTGTGCACAAAGAGAGACAGGGATAATTTCCTTTTTTTTAAAGATTTGTTTTTGGCTTTTTAGCTTTTATTAGATAGCTGCAGCGAAGACAGAAATATGGGAGAAGAGGATGGGGGGGTGACATGCAGCAAAGGTCTGAGCCATGTGGGTGCGTACTACCAGGCACTCTATCAGGTATGGTACCATTTTATGACTTCATTTGGGCTTTATCATACTTTTACTGCAACCAGATAATATAATAACATTTTACAGTTTTTCTGTGGCTCAGATTAGCTCTGTAGCCCCAGTATCCTGGTCATTTTGAGACCAAGATCAGGTCTGCAGCACGGATGGTTGTCAAGATATGATGGAAAAGGTATTTAAGATATCTTAAAAAACACCTCAAGATATCCGCCTGAGTAATATTCACACCAAGTCTGGTAAAAATCCATTCAAGTTACCTTGCAGATACACACATGCACACAGGGGCAAACACAATAAAAATTCTTATAATTCAGATTAAAAATGCGTGCAACCCATAACAATTTTTTGATTAATTACAGTCCTTGGGAAAAAGTGTCATGCGATGAACTGGCGACTCATCCAGGGTGAACCCTGCCTTCGCCCAAGTCAGCTGGGATAGGCTCCAGCACCCCCCCACCCTTGCGAGGATTAAGGGGTAGAAAATGGATGGATGGATGGAAAATGTATCACACACTGGTTGATGTGTTTCACACTACTGATCACACACTACTGTTGATGGATTTCCAAAAAATATCTATGTGGACAAAATATGTTGAATCACACTTGGAGGAAATGAATAAAAAAAAATCCATCCATCGTCTTCCGTCAGGGTCATGGGGACAGCAGCCTAAGCTTAGACTTCCCTCTCCCCAGCCACCTTCCTCAGCCCCCCTGGGGGGTCCCCCAGGCGTTCCCAGGCCAGCCAAGAGACACAGTCCCTCCAGCGTGTCCTGGGTCTGCCCCAGGGCCTCCTCACAGTTGGACCTAGGCTTGGCAACCAGGGATTGGACCAACCTGGCCCTCGCCTCTAGCTGCCACCCAAACCACACTGCATCGGACCCTTATGACCCTTCCTGCAGGTGGTGGGTCCACAGGAAGAAAAATGAATGAAATAACCAATCCTATTTTATGTCATCGTTACTGACATAAAATTCACTAACTGATTTTGAGGAGCTTTTTAAAAAATTTCAATACTTTTCAATTTGTTCCTCATGGTGACCCTTGAACATGTTTATATTTGAGATTTTTTCAAAAGTAAGCATATTTCAGACATTCTCAGAATTCATAGCCCTATTGGTGCTACTACACCTACTGCACAAAACCATATTATGGCATAAAACTGACTTTCATGAAGACTGTCCTCTTGTTTCTGAGTTTGGTAACAGTAACAAACTGCAGCAGACATACAGTACAGTAGCTCTTGGTCTTCTTTTCCTGGGGCGGTCCTCACAAGAGGCCGTTTCCTCACAGTGGATGATGGTTTTGTCGACTGCATTTGAGGACATATTAAAAGTTATTACGATTTTTCGAGAAAAAGTGTGTCTAAACATTTGACTGGTAGTGCATTGGACACAGTAACACTGTCCAGCCATTCTTCTGGAGATGGAGACGCTCCTCCACCTGGTCTCTACTCTAGTCAAATAAGTTCCATGAAAGTGATCAATAATGCTGTGTCCAGTATAGATTTTAATGGATTATTTAAGGATTATCCATTAAACATGTTTTTGACTAGGTAGTGGTACATTGAAGGAGAAAATGAAACCCATAAACCTAAACAAAACATCCTTCTAAATTTCTCATCTAATTGACACCGGACCAGACAGTACATCTAAACACAGACACTGGATTTTACAAATATTTTTCAACTTGACACAATCAGAAGTCCAACTTCAGTTCCGTCTCACTTTTTTCCACTTTTAAAGATTTCATTTTTAGGCCTTTCAGCTTTTTTCTTATAAGTTCAAACGCTACTTGTCCCTGTGGAAGTCGCTGACTGACAATTCATCCCGTTGAGATTCTGGCTGCAACAACACAGTACATGATGTTAGAGGGCACTTCGTTGATCTTGAGGTGTATTTTCCTGCAGCCTTTCTCTGCTGACGTCTTTGTACCTGAGAGTCTCGAGGATGAAGGCAGGTCTGTTTCGACGCGGCGGAGAAGCTGCAGTAGGCCATTAGAGCGTCAGCCGGGCTGCCCTGGTTGGGGTCGATGTAATACATTCCTGCGGAGAAAGGTTAGCGAGAGCCTAATGAGATCTGCAGGGATGAAAATGCTCGGCTCATACTGCTCCACTGGACCGGGGAAAGACATTTCATTGTAAAAAGGTTCTGAGGCACACAGTCAGACATATTGACTGTTAATATTCCTGCCCTAAAGAGTGCAATGGCTTACACAGGACGTAGGGTTCATTCACTAAGAAAATACAGTTTAAAAAGACTTCAAAACCAAACGTTAGTTTAAAAAAAAAAAAAAACAGCCCTTTGTTTATCCAAAATTGCTTTAATTTTACAACAATTTAACACTCAAATACGATCCCCAGACCAGCATGTTAGAACGGACAGGGTGAATAACATTGTAGACTGCACCTTTAAGACATCATGACCTCTATATCTACAATACATGAAACTTTTTTCTTTTTCATATTTTTTTCTTTAAATTTCCTTTTTTTTTACTCTTTTTCTACCATTGCAAAACATCTTGACCTGAATGTGAGTGACTCGGACAAACCATCGGTGATGCTTTTTATCAGTTCTGTGCAGATTCTACAGTGTTTTTCAGTGTGCTGCACACTGACCGCTGCTGTAGTCAGGGTGACACAGCCACAGCTCCAGGCAGGTGGTGGCTGGATGCTCTTTGCTGCCGTCGGGAGGATCAACCAGCAGCCGAAGCTCCTGCTGCAGCGAGCCCAGCACAGTCTGGATCACAGAGTAGTCGGGCTTATCCGACATGTACATTAAATCCTGAAATTGGAAACAGAATCAAAAAAAGTTTCATTTTGTGTTTGTGAAAATAGTTTAACATTGCTCTTAGCGACACGTTTAATGTGCCAAAGCAACATGAAGTGAATCATTTTCTTACTAAAACCATGTTTTATCACTAGTATTCACTGCTTACTTCAAATATGGCAGGTGTAAAGTAAACAGCTAAATCTGTTTGGATATCACGAATTAGGTCTTTTTTTTCCAAATTCTATGTGTGGGATAGTGTGACATTGATGGATGATAGATGTGACAGTGTGCCTCATTAAAAGGTTCGTGTGAGCTACGTTAGAGATAAAGATCCTCTGTGTGTTCTGGTCAGAGGTAAAACATGCCGATTAGCCTGTGTGTTTGCCTATTACAGCAGTCATATCAGCAGGGATTCACATACAAACAAAACTTAATTTTAACGGGACCATGTTGGAAGAAATATACAAGAGAGTTTGACACACTGGGACATCTCTCACCAGTAAAAAAAAAACATGTTAATAATCGACGTATGATCAGGTTAATTTAAAAAGGAATGGTAGTGAACGAGGAATTTTCAATGGTGCAGTGTGTTTGGAGTGTTGTCTTTATTGGAGTAAAGTGAAAAAACTGGAATGTTGTGCTCATGTAAATGGAGTCAATATAGTACACTCAAGGGATTTAACAAGGCACCACTCTTACTATTGGTAAAATCACAGGTGTAGTTTGTGTTGTACATGAATACATGTCCTCATTACCTTTTAATGAATATCCTAACTTAATCAGCTACAAAACAAAAGAAACAGGACCAAATATGTCATGAAATGTAAGCACCACACATTGTTGTAGTAACATAATGTGACTTCAGCAATGTAAGGTGCTTACATGTTTACATGGCCTGGTGAGGGGTGGATTTAAGGCTGTTGGTTTGTGGTTGGTACATGTGGTCGACCAGGTCATGGTTGGTCTGTTGTTGTTCCTCTGGACAAATAACACTAGTGCACCCGCACTATTGTGAAGTGATGGGCATTTAACGTGTCTGGTCATTCCATCATTCCAATGGCACGATCCCGGTCAGGTTGCCCCAGTTGTGGCATTCTTACGCATATCATTTTCTCCAAAGATGAGTCACCGTATTATAGGGTTGAGTGTGATGGACATTTGGGATCGGTTGCACAAAGGCATGGTGAGTTCTGTGACAGACTCACAATAATGACACAGGTGTGACATGTATTTGTACTAAGTTTTGAGAGAAGCTTTTCACAAAATGGGGCCAAAAATATAGTGGTTCATTATTAAATCTTTGAGTAAACATAAAAAGGTCATCTCCCTTGTCTAAATAAACTCTTTAAGTAGACCTAAGCGCCTAGCGATAATTGTCAATTGTGACTGCTGCTATACAAATAAAATTGAATTGAACTGAATAGACAGTAATAATGCAATAACTTGCCTTGAGCTGAGTCAAAGTCATGTTTAGTGACTTTCCTGGGGGTCCAGGAAGCCCGGGTGGGCCCTGCAAGATGGAAAGTACAGTTAACTATCAGGAAATTTGAATAAAACCACAGGGGCCTTGATGTCTCATAATATTTCATGAATGATAGGAGAGCTGTCACATTGCTGTTGGGTTTGGAGTGTGTTTGTTTGTTTATCAGAAAAAGTTCAGTTTACACAAGTAGAAATATCAATCCAAACACACAAAAACAGTACAGTTATGAGTTTCATTTTGTACTTTTGCACAGTTCACCTCTCTGCTGAATGCAAACCATTTCTGTACTTAAATCCTCCTCTGACTATTATACTGCAGCCTTCTGTAATAACATAATTACACAGGCTGATAAGGTAATTACCAAGGTTGACGATTCCATTTAACCCTCTTCCAAAAATAAACCGGATGAAGCATTAAAAAAAAAAGCCAAAAGCAAAAATGGAAAAACAGTACAACGACTATCTTCAGTTACTGCAGAGGTTGCAAAGTTGGACAATTTTCAGAAATGTTCTTTTACTTCTTCTCCAAGTTAGGGTTTTATCTTTCTACTTTATCATTTACACTATACAGACAAAAGTATTTTGCCATGTGACTGTTTGACGCACAGGAGCTTTGACATCTCTTTCCTCATTCACAGGAATCCCAATCATACCTGAGCCGTACCACATGTTTAGGACAAAAAATGAAAAATACAGCAAAGATACAATAATGAAATGAAAACAGTATACTGTAATAAATTTCATGGATGGAAATGATAAAAAAAATGAATAAAATGATAAAAGAAACCCATCCGTTTGTCCTGTTGGTGCCATGAATTCACTCTCATCAGGTTTGAAGACCCTGAACTGTTCATGCACTAAACTTTAATTCTTCCTGACACTCAGCTCTTCCGCACATATACACTATTGCACATCATTTCAATATGACATGTTTAAGGTATTTTAAACTGAAACTATACTTTGCATTTGCATTGCAATGTATAAGCTATTATTTGCATTTCATGACATTGTATTTTAATGAGCTGGTTTCCACCTGGTCTCACCTTTTGACCTAGATTTTCTGCTGGTCCTCCAAGTTGAGACTCACTTTTATTAAATTTAAACCAGGTCAGGTGTTTTTTTTACAACAACATAGAAAAACTGAGCATAATTTGACTACTTTTTGAATTAAATATGCATATAGGATAAGCCAAAAAAGACCAAAGATAAAGAGTTAAAATGGTCACAATTCATCAAAAACTAACAAAGTAATCAATAAAATTAATGTTAAAAAATCCATAAAATTAACAAAAATGACGAGAGTAAAAAGTTGAACAAAGAAATCTGTAAAATGAAAAGGTTATTTTAAAAATGAAACAAAATAATCAAGAAAATGTATAAAATTAAGAAAATTAATTACAAAAATCCACGAGATGAACAAAATATTCCAGACAATGAGAAAAAAAATGAAAGAAGAGTAGAATGTTTTTCTTGTAAATGAACAAAATAATCAAGAGAATGCAGAGACATGATCAAAAACCTCACACAACAATCAATAAAGTGAATAAAATAATACACAAAATGAACAAAAAGATGTATAAAATGATCAAAAATGATTAAAAAAAACAAATTAATCAACACAATGCACAACATAATCAAAAAATGAAATATAAAAGTTAAATGTGCAAATGAACAGAAGTGATTAAAAAAATTGGCAAAATGATCACAAAAATGCACAAAATGATACACAATAAGTAAGAACAAGAGCAAAATCATCAATAAAATAAACTACTCAATTTAATAATAAACCAAATGAATGAAAATGAACAATGTAACACAGTATATCACTCTATGATGATTCAATTTCTCCTGTGTGTTGTTACTGTCATTTTCCTGTGAATTCCCTACGAGCAGGTGAACGATGCAATGACCTCAAACCACATTCCTACTAATTAATCTCTCCATACTTGAAGATTTAAGGCCTGACTGTGTTTAAAGCTCGGTCTCACCGGGTAGCCCCTCCTCCCGGGTAGACCAGGTAAGCCTGGGTAGCCCTTCAAACCCTGCAGACAAGACGGAAAAACCGATAAGCACAACGTGTGATCTGCACAAAGACATCACAGCGACGCGGGGCTCGAGCCCTTTACTTTAACAGTATCTGCACCATGTGGCAACTTTATGATGATGTCTACCAGCAACGTAAACCAGAACAATATAAAGCTGTTACAGCTGCAGGCAGTGGGAGAGGTTTAAGATGACGATATCGTACCTTTAATCCAAACAAACCCTGTGAAGGAGAAACAAATAGATTAAAATAAAGACTGAAAAAATGACAGCGTCCAAAACAAAGCTGCAAAAGTGAACACGGAAACAAAACAAAACCTACAATCAATCTAAAAATACACAGGTAAGAACATTTAAAAGGAAAACATACAGGTAGCCCCGGCATCCCCGGAAGACCTCTACGCCCTGGTGGACCAATGTTCCCCTTAAAAGAGAACAGAAGCATGAGTAATGTGACAACACAGGACATTATGTTGCAGTGGTTAACAAATGTATTAGACAAATGTATAACAAATGTATTAGACCTCTATCCAATGTAACTATGGGTGCATTCACAGCAGCCCAGTTTAATCAAACTCTAGTTCGTTTGCTCAGAAAGTCCGGTTCGTTTGGGGAGGTGTGAATGTGTCATCAAACGCTGTGTGGATCAACGAATCCAGATTAACCTAAAAACATAGGTCTCGGTCCAGTTCTAGTGAACCAAATGCAGGAAGTGGACTACAACGTAGGGGGTGGTGGGTAAACACAACTGCACATGTAGCATGACAGCTGGGAGAAATGGCTCACCGTCAGACGTGGACTGAGGATGAGGTAAACGCTCTGATAGAAATATGGTCAGACGATAAAACAATAAAGTTTTCAAAGTAATTCGCGGGAAGATGGAAGCTCTGGGATTCACCTGCACAGTAGAGCAGTGATGCACAAAAGGTGAAAAAAAACCACCAACAATACAGGCAGTCCTCGTGTTACGGATGAGTTCCGTTCCTACGGTCCCGATGTACATGTAACCCGAATTTCCGTGTAAGTCGGAATTAACCCTTTAATACCCCTAAATACCCCTTAAATCTCTAAATAACTATCCAAATACCGTATTTTCCTTATTAAAAGTCGCGGTTTTTTGCATAGTCTGGCGAGGGCAGCGACAAATACATCGGAGCGACTTGTATTTTGAATAAATTCGACTATAGGGTGTTTGAGAGGAGACGAGCCGTGCTGCCAGGATCTGCCTTTCTCCGACCTTTTGATAATATCCAGCTTCGTTTTCATCGTAATGGCTTTCCTCTCGGCTGGACCAACATCGCTAGAAGATCCTGTTTTCTTTTTTGGGGCCATGATGTGAAAAAGGAAGGTGAAAAAAGCGAGGATACTGAGAAAATTATGTACTGTAGCACAATCACAGACACTCTACACTACGCAGCGACTGGAGACAAACTGGCGACGAGACTCAGGTGTCATAAAGTGGAAATTGGCGTAGGCTGAGTACCGCGTAACCCGGGAACTGCCTGTATGTAAAAATACATGACATGCTTAAATGACATGCAAAAAAACTCGAGGTGATGGAGGCTTTTCTGTGGCAGGTGCCAGACTCGTATGAGATCTGCACAAACACTAGATCACTTTAAATCTTTACTTAAGACGCACCTCGATGGATTGGCTTTCAGCTCAGGTTGAACTGGACGTATTTGCTTTGATAGTTATTGTACAGTATTTTAGTCCTATTTGTTTTAATTGTTTTATTTATTGTATATTTTAGTCTTGTTTTAATTTGTTTTTACTGTATTCATTGTCTTTTTAAGCTTTGTCTTTGTATTATTGTAGTTTGCCCAGTTTATTGTTGTTTTATCTATTGTTCACTTGTAATTTTAACCTGTACAGCACTTTGGGCAGTATGAGTTGTTGTGAATAATATAAATAGATTTGACCTTGACCTTGCTTAGAAGTAGTGGCAGTTCAGGAGAAGAACAGGACGCGTTTCCTTGGTTGGAAGAACGAGATGCCACTCTTAACACATGGCCCGTAAACAGGAATATGTCATGCAAAATGTTCAGGTCTTTGACAAAGTGCACTGTGAAAGCAAACTCAGACCAGCTGAATGTTACAAACCACCAGACTACTAGGTGTGAAAACGACTTAAAAGAACGAGGGCTGAGGGTCAAGGAGTTTCACAAAGTCACCAGAGAGTTCTCTGAGAAGGCTGAGGAGATTGAACGATGTCTCTGTTTATTGCCCCACCACCAGGAGATGTTCCGGGAAAAGGGGTGAAACATCCGTGAACAGTGGCCCCTGGCTGATGACCCCGAAGCTAGCCTAGAGGACACTGATGGAGGTGCAGCAGGCCTACATCCTAGCAGGTACCTGTTCTAACAAAAAAGGTCTATGCCACAGTGGCCTTAATTTAACAGTACTGGTAATTACTATAATTATCCTTTATGTTTTTTAGAGGTTAAGCTACCAGTATGTACAAGCTCTTTCATCAAAATGCTAAAATATAATTTACTATTTTACAAAAAAGCAGAAAAACGGTAAGCATGTTGTAATTCAGGTAAAGATGCCAAATTACACCTATTCATTTGCATACCTGAACAGAGGTATTAGTGTTGGAGGTTATGTTAATTTATGACTTCTTAGAGAAGTCCAGTATGTCAGCTCAAATAAAAACATGAATTCAGTTTGGAATTCCTCAGTCCTGTTCAAAATGGTAAAACATGGAGAACTTACTGAAAAAGAAAGAGTCCACATTAAAGCACGTCATGATGCTGGGTGGTGTTTGAGACAAATAGGACAGGTGGTCGAATACATTTGTTAAACACTGTATTTTAATTTAGAAATCATTACATTTTCAAAGCAAAAGAGGAAAAATAACACTCTTCTCTACCTGCTCGCCCTTTGCTCCCACTGGACCTGACAACCCAGCAGGACCATGGATACCCTGAGAAACGTTAACAAGCACCAATAATATAATTGACAATTTCAAACAGAAAGTTTTGCCGTTGGGAATTGATCAGTGTTCAGTGGAAATGCATCATCTATCATCATCTATCGAGAGGAAACTTGCATCGACATCTTTGTTATGTATCAAAATCTGCCCGATTTTTAAAATAAATTCCTCATTTCAGAGAAACTGTACTGGAGTTAAACAGTGACTCGGTAGAATATACTATATAAGAGTCACTTTTAAATACTCAATAATCAGTTAAACATTTAAGCTTGCATTGTACAGTATGTTCCAAATATAAGACTGGATTTATGATGTGCAGTGGTACCTCGGACAACGAGTTTAATCCGTTCCGGCGTCACACTCGGTATCCGAATTTCTCGTTATCCGAAGAGACTTTTTCCATATGAATACATTTTTTTTGCAGTTTTTTTCCTCGGTATCCGAATTTCTCATTGTCAGAAGAGTTCTTTGTCCGAGGTACCACTGTATTTTTATGTTTTCAATAAGAATATTCTTCAGTGCTTTATTGTAAGCATTGGTACATGTCTTGTTAAAAATCACTGTTACTGATTCTGCACACAGTGTATTTCTCCTTAAATTTCTGCTTAAACCTGACAACTCTTACCTTACTGCCATGATCTCCAGGTGGGCCGAGTGGTCCCATGTCTCCTTTCTCACCCTGAGGACACAAACAGCGCAGTCAAGTTGTTTTTCAAGTTGGGCAGTTGTTTTTCTTGATTTCCAATAAAATCAGTGCATATACAGTACTGGGCAAAAATTTTAGGCCTTGTTTTTGTGTTTTATCCGATGATGATGACAATAAACCCCCAACCCTCGTGGGTCTAAAGGGGTAGAAAATCAATGAATGAATGACCACAAACTGCATTTCTCAATCACAATAGAACCAGGTACACAGTTCTCTACACTTAATATTTTAAATTCAATATTACAAATCTGTGTGTGACAAAAGTATGTGAACCTTTGGTTTCAGTTTCTGGTGTAACCCTGTAGTAACTGTCCTGCACATCGACCTGGAGGACTTTTAGCCCACTCCTGTTACTGATACAGCTTCGGCTCTGGGATTCTGATGTGTTTCCTCAAACGAATGGCTCACCGCATTTTCTTCCACAGTATGTCGACTGGGTTCAAGTCCAGATGTTGACTTGGCCATTCAAAAACATGAACTTTACTCCTTTTTTAACCATTCCTTGATAGAGCTGCACAGCCAACTTTGTCTTGAGGTTCAAGTCCTGACATTTTTCTTTCAAATGTGCTGTTTTGAATCAGAATGTCTATTTCCATCAGTGATGCCAAGATATCCTGACTCCAGCTGCAGTTATTGCTGCACCAATGGGGTCACACCATATACTGACAACACAGGTTCATACACAGATATGTACGTAATATTGCATCACTTTCCACGGTAAAAAAAAAAAAAATCGAGTATAATATTTTTGTCTGCTTTGTTGAATTGGGTTCTCTGTATCTTTAAACCCCAGTTCCAGTGAAGTTGGGACATTGTGCAAAATAAATAAAAACACAGTTCAATGATTTGCAAATCCATTTCAAGTTACAAATGATATTTAATGTTCAAACTTATAAACTTTACTGCTTTTTTGCAAATATTCCCTCATCTTGAATTTGACAATAAAGTTTATCAGCTTGAACATTAAATATCTCGTCTTCGTAGTGTATTCAGTTGCAAATCATTGTGCTCTGTTTGCATTTATGTTTTACACACTGGGGAAATCTGACGATGTTTAAGTCATATTAATGCCGAAATAGAAAGTTCTACAGGGTTCACATACTTTCAAGCACCACCATATACTGCTCTGGACCAGGTTAGATTTGCACAGTTAACAGAATCATTTAAAGTGCTCCCTGTTTGTGAGACCAGAAATCCTGAGCTGAATCAGAAGACTGCCTTTAATCCTGCTTCATACAACAGACCTCTGGTGTTGAAGGCCACTGCACTGCATCATTTCCATCCAAACATAAACCATTCAGTGAAAACTATGGATGAGGGCGATGTCATCCTGAAACTCCACCCGTTCCCTCTGGGTTCCCTTTATGTGGTCACCTGTCAAACTGCTCTGACTGCAACCATGTCTATTTCAGATAGCCCTGGTTCTCTTTAAGAAGAAAATGCACTGCCTATTACAGCTGAATCTACTGCCTATGCTCTTGCACATAAATGGAAGCAGTAAAAAGAAACTAGTGTCAGAATAAATCAGTGCTGAGAATGGAATGGATCTGGCTTCATCATAAACAGAATCCACTCAGGTCCTGAATACAGAGCTCGTTCATTCTCATTTACCTCCTTCCCCTTTTCTCCCTGACCCCCAGGCTCTCCACGTAATCCCGGGATTCCCTTGGTGACAAAAATAAGAGACCTTCATCAATTCAGAAAAGGACAAAATGCATCTTAATAGTGCACCGTGCTCTCCAAGGTCCGTGATGAGACAAAGTGTTAAGTGAGATCATTTAAAAGGTAATTTTGCGATGACATAAAAATGCAGGGGATAAATAAATGGACTTACAATGAGCCCTGGCCACCCAGGTAGGCCCACCGATCCTGGGTCTCCCTTTTCTCCCTGAGTGATAAAACATAAAGCGCCATTGGCTAATGCGTCATAATGAAAGTAGATGCACCCACAGTGTGTTTCCTCATGTCACACCTTTGGTCCTCTGTCTCCCCTGGTCCCTCTGAGTCCCGCCTTCCCCCGCTTCCCCTGCGGACAAGGCGGCCATGTTTTTCAATGAGGCAACAGAGAAACGACATGGCACGTCTTATGTTTAATGGATGAATGTGTTCGAGTGTGTTAGCTGCTCGTGTCAGCCTAATTCTGCATGAGGAGCTGATACAGATGCTTTTTAACATACCCTCCTACCAATGTGACCCGTCTTCCCAGGTGACCCAGGCTCGCCGTAGTCTCCCTTTTGAATTGAAAAACAGTGCGTTCATTCAGTGAAAAAAGTATCTTTGAACAGTTCAGGTCAGGACACAGTATAGGTTATGAAACGGATGTTAACGCGTCATGCGTTTGTTTATTATTTTTGTCAGTTTTGTTGGTTATTTCCTTCATTCTTATGCATTTTGTGGATTCTTTTGATCAAAATGTTCATGCTCTTATTTGTTTTTTCAATTTTATTTATATACATGATTATTTTGGTCTATTTATAGATTAAATTACACCTTTTTGTATTTTTTGGGCATTTTTCCTTTATTTTTATCCAATTTAAAGATCCAGTCAATGATGCTAACATCATTGACTGGATCATTAGGAAAGTAGCTAGCAGCCTTTTGTTCGTGGCGGACGGATATGAATGATTAAACAGGCGACCTGCCAGTCAACACGGCTTCCAACCTCACAGTTGTCAATCTAGTACAGGGGTGTCAAACTCGTGCCATGGAGGCCGAGACCCTGCAGGTTTTCTTTCCAACCAGTCACTATAGCAGGTGATTTCACTGATCAGCACTCCTTCA
>JAQQAE010010454.1:0-14092 GCA_029823295.1 Pseudamia nigra | reverse complement strand
TGATTGTCTGTCTGCATAGTCGTGAGGTCTCAGCCTCAAATTGTGAAGCGTCTAGAGATAATCAGTGATTATGATTGCCGCTATACAAATAAAATTGAATTGAATTGAATCCACAAAATGAACAAAAATGGACCAAAACTCAATAAAAACATAACAAAATATTCACAAAATTAACAAAAACAAAACCAAAACTGAAAAAAACAACAAATTATCCACAAAATGAATAATAAATGAACCAAAAATTAACAAAAAAATAACAAAATATCCACAAAATGAGCAAAAAGTTGATAACATAATAACTAAAATGAAAAAATGAACCAAATATTCTAAAAAAGTAAGATGCCCACAAAATTAAGAAAACACGATCAAGAGCAACCAAGTAAGCACTGAATAAACTAAATTAACCAAAATTGAACAAAATGATAAAAATGTAAAACAAATTGAAAACAATAAACAAGAAAATGGATCAACTATTCCCACAATTAACAAAAAATAAACAAAATATCTGTCCACTTTAGGAAAATGAACATAATATCCACAAAGTGATAAAAATTAGAAAATTAACAAAAAACGTTAACATCCCTAAAATGAAAAAATCAACCGAGTATTGTAAAAAATAAATATATAAAATTCCCACAAAATTGCCAAAAATAAACATGAATGACAAAAGCTCTATATAAACAAAATTAACTGAAAATAAACAAAATGATTAAAAATATCTAAGCAAAATGAAGACAATAATCAAGAAACTGAATAAAATAATCACAAAATCAACAAAATAACAAATGTAAAAATGACAAAAGAAAATGAGCAAAATATCCACAAAATGAACAGAAACTAACAAAATTATTAAGTGAACAAAAATGAATAAAATAATAAGCAAAATGAATGAAATGAACTATACAACATAAAGAAATATTCTGATGCTGGTTGAATCATAAGTAGTGCGTCGTAAAAAAATATCACTTTGCTGTTTCCACTGACTTTCCCATAGAGGAAATTAGGTAAGATTCATAAAATGTAACGCTTATAATAAGTTTCCTCATTTTGAGAAACTGATGATTTGAGCAGAAGAGAATTGAAAGTTGTGACTCACTCAGGAAAGAACACCACGCCTTGATTCCGGTTTAAAAATATGATAACATAAACTAAAACACCATGAAATTAATTAAAATTAAAAAATTAAATACATTTTAAAATAATAATATAATTAAAAAAATAACATAAAAGTAAAATAATTGCATTTAATTTAAGTTAAAAGCAATAAAATAAAATAAAAATCCCTTCATTGCCTCTGAAATCAAGACCTGCAACTTCTGTTCACAAAGTCTATTTGATATTTGTTTTAATAGTTCTTTAATTTAGATGATATGTATCGAGCTGCACAATCTCCACTTTGTGTAAATAATTATAGTATTGATCATTATAGTTTTGTGTCATGTTGTTCATTTTTCTGTCCATTGTCTTGTTTATTTTGTTCATTTTGTAGACTGTGTTGTTCCTTTGTTTCCTTTTGATTATTTTGATAATCTGGCAGGTTATTTAGCTCTTTTTTGCTTATTTGCCTAATTTTTCTTTATTTATTCATTGCATTTTGTTCATTTTTTTGTTCATTTTCTAAATCATTTTGTTCATTTTTTTCATATTTCTAACAATATTTCATCATGACTGTCCATATTTTTCATGTACTTGATTATTTTTTTCATAATGTTCACTATCTTGACTTAGTTTTGTTTTTTTGTTCAAGTTTCTTGAGTCTTATACAACTTCTGTTTAACTTTTAAACACCGACGGAGATAATAAATCGGATTCATGTTGAACAAAGGCTACATAGTATAGATAAGTCAGCTTATGATGAATTTTGTTGTTGATTACTGGTATTTTGTCGCTTCTTTTACTTATTAATTTTCCTCATTTTCTTGCTTATTTGCTCATTGTTGCTCATTTTGGTAATTTTTGTTCATGTTGTTTTCTAATCTTACTCCTTTTGTTGCTCACATTGTATATTTTTGCTCAATTTTTTGCTTATTTTGCAAATTTTTGCTCATTTTGTTTCTCACTTTGCTCATTTTTGTTGCTTGGTTTGTTTCATTTTTGCTCTTTTTTTTGCTTTTTTCTTATTTTTGCTCATTTCGTTGCTCATTTACTTAGTTTTTGTGAATATTGTTACTTATTTTTCTCATGTTTGTTCATTTTGTTGTACACTTTTCTTATTTTTGTCCACTTTGTTATTTGTTTTGCTTCTTTTCGTTTTTGCTCATTTTTGGAGTATTTAGCTTTATTCATAAGCATGCAAAAGAGGCACAAATAGTTGCATTAATGATTTACTATAAAATTATGTATTTCAAAATTACCAGGGGGATCCAGAGATGCCTGACGAAAAATGCTCCCAGTGATAAAACCAAACATGCAGTGGTAAAATTAAAAAAGTGAGACATTCCACCTCATGTCCATGCTGTAGCTGTGTGTACTCATTGAATGTATGAGTGAATGTATGAGATTATGTAATCTGCAGAATGTATGTCCTCTGTGTGTGTAGGTGTGTGTGAGCAGATTTTACACACCTTTAAGCCTGTAATACACACTGACCCTCTGTGTGTGGAGGCTGTGTATTCTACCAGTTCACCAAAACCAGTGCACTGTGCTGTCTGTTTATGTTTATATAATGAAAAAAACCTTGACTGTTCTCTGATTAGTCATGTGTGAGATAATCTAAAGCGACACAGCTCACACAACAGTTATAAATTCACCATTATGTAATACTTACATGTTTATTTACATGGCTGCACTTTTAAAGTTGTTCCTGACCATTTCTGTGTTTTATTATTCTTTTGATGTTGTCTACATCTGAACAATGTACATCGTCAAAGTTAATCCAGTAGTGTATTAACTTCTATGGGTTTGTTGCTTTTATATTAATTTGGAATATGATGTGGTTTTGTTTTCATTTTCAGTGTTGTTTTAATTTTGTTACGTGAGCGCATTGCACTGCCTGCTTGAATGAACATTTCCATAAAAATCACGTGGAGAGTTGAGTCTTAAAGGTCAATTTATTAGTCATAGTGTTACTTAGCACAAAAAATGTCTTTTGTGGCCCAATAAAGACCCTAAAATAGGCTCTAAATCCCATCAGGACGAATGTGTGTAAGAATTAGTTGTCCTTCTAGAATTAGAATTAGTTGTTCTTCATCCATCCATCCATCCATCCATCCATTTTCTAACCCTTAATCTTCGTGAGGGGTGGGGGTGCTGGAGCCTATCCCAGCTGACTTGGGCGAAGTAGCTGTCCTTCATTGTGTTTTTTACTTTTATTATTTTCAATATTGAACACAAGACATCCAAACTGTAACAGAACACGTATAAAACTACAGGGCACTCAGAGAGCGCATACCTTTGCCAAGGCTATTTATTTACTTATTTACTGTTTATTTACAATTTGGAAAATCATAGCATCCTATGATTTTCCAAAATAATGAAATGGATCTGGATCTCCAATCTGGATCAGCCATAGGCCAAAATAAGTAGCATCATCAATTTGCTCAACCATAAAAATCTATATATATAGCATTTGGAATTGTGAGTTTATCTTCAATACAGCAGATTATGAGTTATCAAGAAAAATGTGATTTTCTGCAATGATGAATCTGCATCTCATATTCATAGAGATATAACATTTTATATTTTACAGATACATGAAATCTGATTGAAGCATACTGAATCTACATTACCTCAGCTACACACTGGCGGTAGATATTGGATGTATTGGATATTGTCACCCTCCAAATACAGTGGTGCTCCGGCTAACGAATTTAATTCTTTCTGGCGTCACGGTCTTTGGGCGAATCATTCATTAGCTGGAGCCGGTCTTTCCATAGGAATACATGTAAAACCAAATGATCCGTCCTGGACCTACGAAAACTCCCATGTAAGCTATGTATTACACACCCGTATGTGCAGATTTATTCATTATTATTATTTGAAAAGGAAGTTATATTAAATATTTGAAATGGAATGCATGAAATTAGTTCTAAAAATGATTGATAGCCAGAGGCTGCCGGCTAACACAGATGGAGCCTTGCTGGCTGCATGTCTGACACACTCACGGTATGCGTACAGTATGTCAGTGTGTGTAACTGGCACCCGCAGGCTGCATGTATTAGCGGTAAACCGGCTAACACAGACCATGTGTGTGTAAGACATGCAGTGTGTCTCACACGCACTGTAGGGTAAGGAGGGCAAGGATGGCTGCAAGAGGCTAGCTGTGTTAACCAGTGTTATCCAGCTGCCGGCTAACACAGCCTAACCTGTGTTAGCAGCCTCCGGATGCAAGACCAATGCAGAGTCCGCATTACTGTGGACACTGCACCGATCTGCCTGTCGATCTCCTGTTCCATCCTTCCCTGACTCGTGAACAAGACCCCACGATATTTAATCTCAACACCAGCCCAGAGGGAGCACTGCACCCTTTTCCGGATGAGGACCATGGTCTCAGATTTGGAGGTGCTCATCCCAGCCGCTTCCCATTCGGCTGTGAACCACTCCAGTGAGAGATGCAGGTCATGGCCTGACAAAGCCAAGCAGAGATCCAATCCTGAGATCACCAAGCCGGGCCCCCTCGATGCCCTGGCTGCACCTAGAAACTCTGTCCATAAAAATTATGAACAAAATCGGTGACAAAGGGCAGCCCTGGCAGAGTCCAACCCTCACTGGAAACGGGTCTGACTTAGTGCCGGCAATGCAAACCAGGCTGTGGCACCAGTCATACAGGGGACAAACAGCCTTTCCCAGTGCATCTGGCACCCCATATTTCCGGAGCACTCCCCACATATCTCCCCGAGGAACACTGGTCGAATGCCTTCTCCATAACCACAAAACACATGTACACTGGTTGGGCAAACTTCCATGCACCCTCCAGAACCCTGCTTACAGTGTAGCGCTGGTCCATTGTTCCACAACCAGGACGAGACCCACACTGCTCTTCCTGAATCCGAGATTCAACTAACTGATGGATCCTCCTCTCCAGTACCCTGGAATAGACCTTACCAGGGAGGGTGAGGAGTGTGATCCCCCATAGTTGGAACATGCCCTCTGGTCTCCCTTCTTAAAGAGGGGAACCACCACCCCAGTCTGCCAATCCAGAGGCACTGCCCCTGATGTACACGCGATGTTGCAGAGATGTGTGAGCCAAGACAGCCCCACAACATCCAGAGCCTTGAGGAACTCTGGGCAGATCTCATCCACCCTCGAGGCCTTGTCACCGAGGAGTTTTTTTTTACCACCACAGTGACCTCAGCCCCAGCCCAGTCGCCAGGCCCTGCTTTTTCAGAGGAAGGTGTGCTGGTAGGATTGAGGAGTTCCTCAAATCCTACCAGCTGACCCACAACATTGTCCCTGTCTCCACCGAACACAGTGTTAATGTTGCAGTGCTTCCCCCTCCTGAACCGCTGGATGGTGGACCAGAACTTCTCTGAGACTGTTCAGAAGTCATTTCTCCATGACCTCACCAAACTCCTCCCACACTCCGGTTTTTGCCCTGGCAACCACTGAATCTGCTTTCTGCTTGGCCTGTTGGTACCTATTAGCTGCCTCTGGAGTCCCACAGGCCGAAAAGGCCCAATAAGACTGCTTCCGATTGACAGCATCCATCGCCACCGGTGTCCACCAATGGCCACCACTCCGATCAGCCACCTCAACAATGGAGGCACAGAACAAGGCCCACTCGCGCTCAATGTCCTTTTCTTCCTCTGAGATGTGGTTGAAGCTCTGCAGGAAGTGGGAGTTGAAGTGCTTTCTGACAGGAGACTCTGCAAGACATTCCCAGGAGACCCTCACAATACGTTTGGGCCTGCCATGTCTGACCGGCATTCTCCCCCACCATCAGAGCCAACTCACCACCAGGTGGTGATCAGTTGACAGTTCCACCCCTCTCGTGACCCGAGTGTCCAGGACATATGGCCGCAAGTCTGATGATTCGACCACAAAGTCAATCATCAAACTGCAGCCTTGGGTGTCCTGGTGCCAAGTGCACATATGGACACCCTTATGCCTGAACATGGTGTTTGTTATGGACAGTCCATGACGAGCACAGAAGTCCAATAATGAAGCATCACTCGGGTTCAGATTGGGGAGGGGGCATTCCTCCCAATCACACCCCTCCAGGTCTCACTGTCATTACCCACATGAGCTTTGAAGTCCCCCAGCAGAAGATGGAGTCCCCATCAGGAGCGCTCTCCACCACCCCCCTTAAGGACTCCAAAAGGGTGGGTACTCTGAACTGCTGTTCAGCGCATAGGGACAAACAACAGTCAGGACCCACCCCCCCCACCTGTAGGCGAAGGGAGGCTACCCTGTTGTCCACTGGGGTGAACCCCAAAGCACAGGCAGCGAGCCGGGGAGCAATAAGTATGCCCACACCTGCTCGCCGCCTCTCTCAGTGGGCAACTCCAGAGTGGAAGAGAGTCCAACCCCTCTCAAGGACACTGGTTCCAGAGCCCAAGCCGTGCATCGATGCAAGCCCAACTATATCTAGCTGGTATCTCTCCACCTTGCACACCAGCTCAAGCTCCTTCCCCATCAGAGGGGTGACATTCCACATCCCTAGAGCTAGCTTCTGCAACCAAGGATCAGTCCGCCAGGACCCCTGCCTTCGGCCGCCACCCACATCACACTGCACCCAACTCATACGGCCCCTCCCTCAGGTGGTGAGTCCATGAGAGAGGCAACCCATGTCGCTTATTTGGGCTGTACCCGGCGGAGCCCCGTGGGCACCAGATGCTTGCTGCCTAGCCTCACCCCCAGGCCTGGCTCCAGGAGGGGGCCCTGTGTCCTGCGTCAGGGCAAGGGCGCGGGGAGTCCAAATCTCTTTTTCTTCATGAGGGCCTTCGTGAGCCGTGCTTTGTCTGGACCCTCACCTCGGACCTGTTCGCCTTCGGTGACCCTACCAGGGGCATATAGCCCACGACAACATCGCTCCTAACATCGCTGGGACACCTAAACCCCTCCGCCACAATAAGGTGGCGGCTCATGGAGGAGACTGTCTGTCTGAGATGCCTCTAAAAAATTTAAAATAAAAAATAAAATAACAAAACAAAACAAAAATGATCAACAGCATTACTAAAAGTTAAAAGTTAATTCAGTGAAAAACATGAATCAAATTATAAACCTGTCAAATTATTAAAAAAAAGTTTAAAAAATGAACAAAATAACCAACAAAATAAACAAAACAGCCAAAAAGTAGAAAATCTCCTTATCTGGGCATTTTGATCGATCTGTGTCTCAAGCATATTCATTTTACGCGACATTAATCAGCTTGAAGTCGTACATTCACTTTAAAATCAACATGTGGGACATTGTGGGATAAAAAAGCAGCCAATTTATAAAGTAAAGTCACCCACAAAGCTACATTTTACAATTGCAGACATATATGTATGAAGCTGCCTGTGTGCACGTGACTCTTTGTCTTTTTCCGGAGCAAATGAAGGCTCAGTCTCTAATCTTTGTTCCCATCAAGTGTCAATTCAAGTCTGAGAAACAGACTGGATGCCATCTTTGCATAATTGCCACCAGCATGTCAACAGTAGCTCCACATCTCAGACAGACAAATGCTGCAAACACGCATGTTTACACACTGAGGCCCTCATGCAACTGTTCCTGTCTTTGGTTCAATTCTTTTCATCTGTTTCACTTGTTTCATGACCAGGGGAGGATAGTACTCAAATTTATTTACTCTGTTACATGTACTTGAGTATCTTTTATTCATTATGTTATTACGGTATGTGCTGCTACTGTGTCAATCCAAAACTGGCTCTCATGAGGACCATCAAAGGAAAGAAAGACCATTTTTTGTTTTTGACTTAGATCATAGACAGCCCAACTGCCCTGCCTATGCCTGAACCAGTCCCTCCATCAGCACGGGTAATAAAAATAATAAACAAATATGACTGAAGTAATGAGGAAAGCGGTCAAAACATGAACAAAATTAACAACAAAGTGTAATAAATAAATGACCAAATGATAAAAAAACTGAATAGATAGAATCAGTAACATTAATAAAAGTGAACACAGTTATCAACAAATTACAAAAACAGAATAATCATTAAAATGTGCAAAAATGGCAAAAATTGTCAATAAAATAGACAAAAGTATCAGTGAAATTAACAAAAACTAGTCAAATGAAATAAATAACAAAATGAACAAAAATGAACAAACTTCAGTATGCTGAAATAATGAATAAAATAATAAACAAATTAAATTGACAAAATAAATTTTAAAAATGTAGAAAACAGGAAATAACCAATAAGATGAAAGTCAGTAAAATGAACAAAATATTGAACAAAATTAAGGAAAAACAAACAACATAGCCAAAAATAAGCACCTGTCAACAACCAACAATAAATCTGGTCATCAACGGCAAAAACATTCTCAAAGACAATTAAATAAATGAACAAAAATCATCCAAATAAATAACACTATGACTCAAAAATAACACAATAAATGCATAAAATGAAAAATAAGTAAAAATGAAATGTGGAAAACTTTGACCAAAAAATGTCAAAAAATTTCCTCATTACTTCAGTCATATTTGTTTATTTTTTTATTACCCATATTGCAAAATTAAAAATTCAACAAGGGCCAAATGAGTAAAATAATGAGCAAAATAAGCAACAAAACAGGACAAAAGTCAACAAAGTAAATGACAAAATTAGCAAAAATGATCAAAATAATTTAGTAAATAAACAACAATGACCAAAATCAGCAACAAATCTTGCAATATGAAAATCTTCAGCACAATTAAATCACTGTACTGAACACTCGAGGCCTCCTTTAATGTGGAGATTTAAAAATGATTACACAAAAGCAGTGGCCTTTCCAGCCCCCTCGCCGCCCACCCCCGAGCTTCTGTAAGATTAAGGGCTGATCATGTATCTAATGGTGCCACAGCAAGTTTCTACTGCCATTAGTCTGTTGCAAAAGCTTAATCCCAGCAAATCCTTTATTTTCTTCAGTACATCCAACACACACAGAGCTGAGGCTCAGAAACAACCAGGATAAGTAAGTGAAGTCGGGGCAAAGTGGGAAAACTGCCTTGTTGTTACTCCACAGATTTCCAATCAATTTTCTGCTAATCCATGTCCAGTAATCAGAATACAATGATGCACATCAGACTGGAATGACATTTTTTCCAATAAAGCTGTGTTCTCTGTGACAGTCTGCAACCTGTTGGGTGTAATAGGATCACTGCTGTGAAGGCCAGTGGTGTCCAGGAGGTCATGAAGCAGTGGGGGTGTATCAGAGCCCAGCAATGCACGTCTAGACTGCATTGAAAGCAAGAACATGCGTGGGTCATGAACATGAAGAAGACCTGGATTTTGATTATGTTGATTATAGTGACATGAACCAAAAGGAACATTAGGTTCCATATGAGTGCTGACAGCTGAAGCTTTGCTGAAAATTTTAGAATACATAACTACACAAATATTTACTATGTACTGTAATTTTGAAAGGTTATAGAAGCTTTTATTTTGAAATTCTACATGATTCATTTTAATAGAGTGCCTGTTTTGCCTCTTCTGGATTTGACTCATAGGTCCTAACTGAAGCTTTAATTTTGGAATTCTACCTGATTCCTTTTAATAGAGCACCTGTTTTGCCTCTTGATTCTAACTCATGGGACCTACCTGTGGCTTTTATTTTGAAAATTCTAAATGAAAATTCTAGAGCATGTGTTTTGCCTCTTGGTTTTGATTTTGACTCACTGGTCTGAACTGAGGCTTACATTTTGAAATTCTACATGATTGATTTATAAAGAGCATGTGTTTAGATTCTTTTGGTTTTGACAAATAGTTATGTACATCCCATTCACTTCAATAGTGAAAAATTGTGAAAAAGCTTATTTTTAAAGAAAAAGGCATGAATGTGAAAAGTCGTAGCAGATATTCAAGCTTCATAATGTTTATTGTCATATGTTCAGTTAAACAGGCCATTACATGGTACACTGAAATTCTTAATTTGCACATTCCCCTAATATGTACATAGACTAAAAAAATAATTATCTCCTTGGTCTTGTCTGCTTTCAAGGAGAGATTATTGTTCTGACACCAGGCCACAAGTTCTGCCACCTCTCTTCTGTAGGCCGTCTCATCCCCACCAGTGATCAGTCTGGTGACTGTAGCGTCGTCCGTGAACTTCACGATGCTGGTGTTGTTCTGGGTGGCCACACAGTCATAGGTGAAGAGGATGTACAGCAGGGGACTCAGCCCGCAGCCCCGAGGGTTCCTGATGCTTACAGTTCTTATGAATGATGTACGGTTGCTGACTCTCACTGACTAGGGTCTGTCTGTAAGGAAGCTCAGCGCCCATACACAGGGAGCAGGTTTTAGTCCAAGAGTGAGGAGTTTATCAGAGAACCTGCGTGAGATGACTGTATTAAATGCTGAGCTGTAGTCGATGAAGAGCAGTCTGGCATAGGTGTCCTTGTCCTCTAAGTGTCTAAGTGGGTGAGAGTGGTGTGGATGACGGTGTTGATTGCGTCGTCAGTGGACCGGTTCGGACTATACGCAAACTGTAAAGGGTCCAATGTGTCCAGGCTGGTCTTCTTGATGTGTGTCATGACTATTCTCTCGAAGCGCTTCATCACTATAGGCGTGAGTGCTGCAGGATGATAGCCATTCAGGCAGATCATGGTGTTTTTCTTTGGGAAGGACACGATGGTGGTGGACTTGAAGCAGGTGGGAACAACAGCTTGTGCTGGTGACAAATTGTAGATATCAGCAAGCACATCAGCCAGCTCTGATGAACTTGTCCTCAACAAGCTGAATATTTTGTACTTTAATGAAATATGCACCACAAAGCATCCAGAAATAGTGAAAAAGGAACAAAAAAATACTGAATATAATAATTTTGAAGAGAACAACTACTATCAGTTCACATGATTAATCCGACAAATATGAAACAAAAAAAAAAATAAAGCAGTTGAGTCAAATGAAAACTGCACCATTAATAAGACACCACGTGCAGGATGAACAGAATGATGTTCATTAAATGTACATGTTGACATAACACATAACAATTCAGTGGTTGTCTTTTTTTCAGAACGTGACCCCAAAAGCACATTCATGTCCCCTTGGGACCCAAATATGCCAAAATAGACCATCAATTGCTATAAAATTGGCATTTTTACCACCTGTTCATTGTCAAAATAATGTTGCGTGAGAGGTACATTTTCATCTAGTTACTGTGTAACTTTACATCATTTACTTTGTGCTAGTTGTTATCATGTTGTTATGGCTTTACATACTTTTCATCTTGTTACATTTTGTTATGTTTTCTTGTTACAAAGTATACTGACAGTAGGAACAGTATGTAACAGCTACATGTACAGCAAGATATTTTACTCATGTAAAATTCACACTAAAACAATTAAAGAGTCCTGAACAACAAAGTGTAGTAAGAGTAAATGTCCCTCAGAGAGACTAATTCCTTCCCTTCTTTTCTAGGTCACAGGCCCTAACTTTGGAAGACAATGCATTATAGTCAAAGTCACAACACACACATAATTTTTGATCTTGTATGAATTACAGTATCACACATTGCATAATTACACATCTGACTTTTGTCAATTTAAAGTACAATTTTACAAGTGCACAAAGTCAAATTTTGTTGCAAAAACAGTAAAATATCACTTAGTTTTATGTGAAACAGGTAGGTGAACCTTTTCTTTGCATTTCCAAGTGAAATGACCATTACCCTGAAACAATGTAACTATGCTCATGTTGAGCTGCTGAGATTCTTCAGCAGCTCTGAGCAGCTGGTGGAGACACCACAGACTGTGTGAAAAAGATGGACAAACCCTGTGTAACGTCACCCATGAACAGCCATTTGGGCGCTCAAACAGGGAGCCTCTGGACGTCGCCATATTGGCTGCACTGCCTAATCCAAAAATGTACTTGCGGGTGTGAGTAGTGCTGAGGTAGGTACAGTGTAATAATGAATCCTCAGTCAAGCACAAAGTCATCAATCTAACCAGCCCTTAGTTATGTGCAAACATCCAAGTCTGGATGCTCTAACTGGGAAAGTTATACAAAAAAATCTCCCCATATAGTGTTCACAGAGGTGAAAATAAACTATAGAATCCAAAACAGTTTTTACCAGGCTGTAAACACGTATCTCTGCTCTCAAGTCTCCCATTTTAACATGGGACTCGATAGTTGACGACTCTCTTTTTGAATCAACCCCTGGTGGATACTGACAGTACTGCAGCTTCCACAGTTGACTCACTTAGCCACTTAAGTTGCCTCTTTGTCTTTGAAGCTTAACATTCCTTGAAGATGGACTTTGGTGTAGTAACTGTTGTGTCTTGTGACATGCTAATTTCACAGCTTCAAATAATTTTTGATATTGTTATTGTCATCTTCCTCACATTGTTGTGAACACATTGCATGTGTACCAGTCCATCCTGTTCACCTCATTCTGTCCCAACAAAGGAGCAGCGGCAGTAGCCGACTATCCCACCACTCTTCATCCCCACCACCATCAGAATGTTCAATACCACTTGATCTTTCTTGTCTATGAGCTGCAACAAATTTCCAAGGGATTAAGTTCTTTCAATTGAGATCAATTCACTTTAGTTCAATTCAGTTCAATTCAGTGGAGGCAGATGTAAATAGTTCATCTTTACGCTATCTGGGAGTAAAGCACTAACCTTGAGGACTTGCAGTACATATCCAGGTCTAGCCTTTACAAAGTAAACAAAGAAAGTCCATATCACATTGATAATCACTTCACTCTTGTGAAAAGCTGGGCAGGGCAGCTGTCTGTGCAAGACAACCTACGTCAGCAGCAAGGTGAAACGACAGAGATTACAGGGTGGGTAGACGCACCGTAATCTTTCTCACACGTTTGACTTTTTCAAGCTCAAATAACAACAGGGACATGCAACAGCACATTTTAGATAAAGAAGTCTTATCATTTTATACATTTTCTAATGCTATCACAGTGTTTGAAGTGTTACTTGTGCAGGTTTCTCTACACTATGTGGTCATTTAAATAGGCTGACACTTGAGTCATTGCAGATGCTCCAGAATGATGTTGAAGAGTGAAGGCCTTGTTAAATCCTTTATTACCATCCCCCACAAGGCCGTCATGTTGTTGCACCTGTTAGTTTGTTGGTCCGTCACCAGGACATTGCAGAATCTTTCCATAACATTTGGAGGACAGATGTGCTTATTTTGAGAAATGATTAGTCATATTGTGGAAATGATTTGTCAGTTTGTATCGTGAGCAAACATCACAGTCCAAGAGAAGACGTAAAAATCACTGTTTGCATTTTAAGTCACGTATTAACAGTGGTGTGTACAGTAAACAGAAACTGCACACAAGTACAGTAAGTGTATTCTTACTAGTGAAAAGAGTAAAAAAGTATCTCATAAAAACTACTCAAGTAGTGAGTAGCATCATAATGTGGAATTTATTACAGGCCAATGTATAGAGTTCAAACAGGATATTTGTCCGAAGGGTAATAAAAGTGTAAAGTACACATTCATTGTCATTAATATAGTGTCCGATCCAAAACCAGGTAAATGTAAACAAAGTCAAACCAAGTAAAAGAACACTGGTAACTTTCAAACATCAAAAAAAAAACTTGATGAGGGGATCAGAATTTGCTCATTACAAGATTTGTTGCTTATTTTGTTGATTTCTGCTCACCTTGTGTATATTTAGTTGATTTCTTGTTTTGTAGGCTTTATGTGTGTACATATACACATTATATATTCATTTTTACACTGCTTTTGCACATTTTGTGTATTATTTTATTTGTTTTTTGGGAGGATCCAAGGAATTTGTCCCTTGTTGTGAGGGTTGTGTCAGGAAGGGCATCCGACGTAAAAAACCTATGCCAGTTCAAACATGCGAATCACTGGTATTTCACTGTGGCGACCCCTGAGGGGAGCAGCCGAAAGGAGGAGAAGAAGAAATATATATATATATATGCACCTTGAGACTGTACGCTAGCCGTAAAGGAGGCCGAGGACTAGTGAGCGTGAGAGCCACTATCCAGGATGAAACATCCAAGATCCATAAGTACATCATGGAC
>JAQQAE010010453.1:0-14093 GCA_029823295.1 Pseudamia nigra | reverse complement strand
CACCCACCCTGCTTCCCAATTAAAAGCACACACACAAGAACTTGGGTGCATACCTTAACACCTACTCTTTAAATCCATGCTTCTCCACATATAGGTACTTAAACATGCACATAAATGCCAGGAAACCCACAGTAAAGCACCCACTTTATGTATCTCGCACACATATGCACACATTCTCATACACCTAACTCCAACAAGATGACAGCATTTTAAAAATGGCCAGCTAAAAATAACCGTCACTAACTTGGTCTTAAATCTTAGCATCTGTGCCAGGTTTAAAAATAAAGAGCAGTGTCGAGAAACCAAGCTGGACCCATTTGTCTTTCTGTCACTCTGTCTATCCAGCTTTGCCTCCTCCATTATCCCTTAGCCTACTTTAAAATTCTGACTATGTAGCATCAGACACATGGGCAAACTTGATGGCAAAATATCTCCTGAATGTGCAGTCTGAAATAATCTGATTGGGACGCAGACCTGAGGAATACAACAACAATGCAATGTTTGTAAGACTGCAAGGAGGTCAGAGAGACTTGCTGTGTGATTTAAAAGGAAAAGTCCATGAAATAGGAGCGGGGAACGACAAGTGCAAAGGAGAGAGAGTGGTACCTGTTAGTGAGCCACAGCATCAGGCACATGCATCACAGTCGGGCTCGAGTCACAGGGATCAATTTAGCCTTGGGCCCCAGAGTGTGTCGACTTTAAAGCCTGGCCCTGGTATGTGGAGGACTGGATTAAGAGGCAGTATTTATGAGGTCCAGTGTGAATGTTTGTCTTGGTGAGTGATGGATAGCAAACTCATCACACTTCAGCCACCTGTCTCCCACAATGAAGAAAAGAGCTGGTGGGCACCACGGCAAGGACTATAGGGCTCGTGCACAGTGTATATCTCACACACATATATGACAAACGGCACAGGGCAGTCTTCAGTGTAATCTAAAAATAGCTACTGAGATTGTTGTGTATGATTGATCATTGGTAAGGAGATACCCTTGTAGGGCTTCATGCCAGTTCCAGTTCCTGACCCTAATGTTGAACTATCCAGCGCATTCACACCAGAAATAAATTGGTACGGAACATGAAAAGATGGATTTCAGCTGGAACCAAAATCGGTGATTCTTTTCTGAAACCAAAGTGGGTGTGTCATTTCAATGATGGAGGTTTTCACTTAAATACATTGACAAATGATGAACAAACTAAAATATACTTAAAGATTAGTGAGACGACAAAAAAGCTGTCAAACATCACATTGTATGTGAAAATACGTCACAATGTTATGGTCTGTAGTTCACTGTGCTTATCCCGCCATTAATGACATGTCCCTCATCAGAATAGTTGAGCTCCAAACCTGTGTAAATGTAGGCTGATTCACCAGGTGAATCCGAGGTTTCAGGGAATCTGAATGGCACCGGTTCAAAAACCATGGTTCAGTTGGTGTGAAAGGGGTCTTGCTGGCAACTTACCACACAGAAAACACTATAACAAGACACAAAACGGCCACAAACACACAGTAACATTTCTCAATTTTGAGTATTTCTCACAGTATGTGTTGTCTCTGTCACTGGCCATATGTCTATTTGAGTGTGCTGTGATTTCTCATGTTAATTTGAGAACTCAGGTATACAAATCTGAATGTGAAATGCCATCTATAGCGGACAAATGGTGCTGATTCATTAAAAAAACTTCTCTCCAACAGTGTTTTTGATTATCAATGATTCTGTTTTTCTGTGAGATGCAAATGAACAGTTTGGCGATCCTTATCTAAACGTGTATATCCCAACCCATTTTCAAAGCATGTCACATAAATATCACAGGTCACCTTATAAATAAAGATACCTTTTTTCATTTTTTCACATGCAGTTCATTTGACCACTGCATGCGCCCCCTTGATGTTGCTGTGTAAACCAGTTACAGTTACATTAACTTTGGGCATAAAACTATTTGTCTAGGGATAGGGAAGAAACAACGGGACAAGGGATAGACGGAAAATGCAGAAAACATGACAATGAACAATCATGAAGCTGGATGTGGACCCCCATCGCTGCTATGTCTACCTTCTACTGAGTCTATGCCCCTCTTAACCATCATGATCTCAAGATGAGAGCCACAGGGTGTTAGCTACACAAAAAACAGGCATCTTATACTGCATGCAGTGTGAAAGTGAGATAACAGTACATGTCATACTTGAATACAATGTGGTGAAAATGGGCTGTAACCAAGTAATCACCATTTTGGCATGATTAAAAGTTTAAAAAACAAGCAGCAGGGAATCCAACAAATGGTATAAAACATTGCTTGTCTGGGAGGGCAGATAATCTGGAGCAAACCACAATTTTGCCATAAAGTCTTTGCTTTCAGATCAAGGCAAGAGTTTAGAGAGTGTTTTGCATTCAGAATCTCTAAGCCTTGACTCCAGATTTGTGTCTCTTTAATTCTTTTGACTAAATAAAAAACAGAAACAGTTCTTCACAGCAATGCAAAAGTGGCACTTTTTTTTACTTAGTCAGTTTTAAACTGTCAAATAAAGCTTTCACACCGGTTTCTCCACTACAGTACCTGTGCAGTGCTGCACAGTAATATAACATGTCACTTTGACAGGTGCTGAGTGAATTAAAAACATCCTCTCTACTGAGAACCCTGTCTGAGTGGGAAACCCCCACCAGATGTACTACAACCTCACTTTGCACGCATGATCAAACACCTACATCTGGGTGCTGAGGGCTTTTCTGCTCTTCCCTGCAGATGCTAAATGATATCGTTAACATTTTAATGCAAGAGACATTTACACGAGGGCTTGTGCAATTACACCTCTGATTCAGTATAATCCAGACAGACACAGTGTGATCGGTAATTAGATTTTACATTGGGTGAAACACACTGCACACACACCCACACACATATGTGCACACACACACGCACATACGCACACACCCTAGTCACCAAAGCTTGCTCCTAATTAGAGAGCTAGACAGGCTTGAGGAGGTAGAGTACAGTAGAGTAGCCCTCATTATACAGCCACAATGTATGAACAAGGGAATATCTATTATGATCACACATCATAGTATCAATTACCCAGCATTAGCTGCCCTTTCAACTGGAATCACAAGCACAGTTCAGAATGTAACCCAACAAACCCTCTCAAATCACACAAGTGAGCAGGAGTTAAGTGAGTTTGTAAACTTAATTGAGCCCATTACATATTCATATCAGAGTAAGTCTGCACAAGATGATCTATCACTTGGCCATGTGTTTTCATGATGGAATTTAGTTACAGGAGCTATGGCATCACTTTAGCAACCAAACCCTAATTGGTAATTAACAAACAGCAAATGGCTGAAAGAGTAGCTGCTGAATGGGTCAGATTTCACTCCACTGCTCCTGCTTGGCGGCGGTGGTGACCGCTTCAAGGCCACTGATCTGTACCGAGACTTTCGAATCACCTCACAGCTCCAACAAATAGGGCTCTCATCAGCGCACAAGCCTCATTGCTTTCATGTAGATTTATTGCCATGCAAACAGTGGCTCCCACTTACTATTTGCAGCCAAGTTCAATCTATCTATCCACCCTGGTCCCCGTAGCATTTTCATCCAGTGTTTCAGGTTGCTAATAATGTGGGGTCACGTAAAATTGGCAGGCTAACTGATGTTGGCCGCTATTTACTGTACTGGAAGCTATACTGGACTAGATGCTATGGAAAAGCTTCTTATTTCAAAGTGCCTTTACCTTGAGAAAGGTCACAGCTAATTGAGATCAAAATTTGATAGTGTGATCTCCAGACCTCTGCATAAATGTTCCGTTACAAAGACACACAAGGTACGTCCTTTTAAGTCACACACAGCAGGCCCAGCCGCGTGTATGTCTACAAATCATTGCAGTCTTGATGGGAACTGTGTGAGAAGCCTTGTCTCGTTATATCTTTGCAATGAGAATTTGAATAGGCTGCTTTAGCTCGCTGTGGTTTTGCCTAGAGGCAGCTTTCAGGGAGAGATATTAAATATGTTTCCACTCCTGTACTGACGACTGAATTTATAGATTCCACTCTGATAGGCACAGGAAATAGCAAGAGCCTAAAGTCTTAAAGTGAATGTGAGAAATTAATATGTCTGTTTGTGAACCTTTAACATTTTTAAGGCTTGAAATTCAGCAGTGGTGCAACACATGAACGCCGGTTGGCTTTGATCTGACTTGTGATTTACTAAGTCATTGTTTTCCTTGACCAAAGCAATTACAACTGCATGTTTTACACTGGGTTTGACACTGACATACAAAAAATGTCCACAGTGCAGTGTTAAAGGAAAGGGAGTCCTTTGATTACCACATTACAGTGCATAACAAATGTATTAGACCACCTGTCCAATGTGTCTCAAAGGCCATCCAGCATCAGGAAGTACTAGAATGCAGACTGTTTCAGCAAATTCAAAAGTACTGTCAATTTAGGGCAGCTGTAGTGGTCTAATACATTTGTTAAACACTTTCATTGTCAAAGTCCATATCTAACATCAGTCTACAGTATGCTCGTGGGTTTACTATGTTTGCTGCAGTAATGTGGTCCCAAAATTATTACACCCCAAATATTGGACAGCCATGATCCCATAATACCGTGCAGACTACAGCAAACACCAACCCCAGAACTACAACTACCACCATGCAACATGAACGACCACGGTGTACTGTGTCTGATGATGCTTTCTGTCAACAGTCAACAACACAACTCCAAAGAACAGCACATATCGTGGACATAGAATGAGTGAATGTTTTCGGATACAGCCGCTGACACCCTTTAAGGGGGTTACCATAGAGACAGGCCAGTGAGCTTGTGATAGGCCTAACTCTGAAACAGCTAGAATTGTATGGAACCCAATCGCTGTGCTGGCTTCCATCTACAAGGTCATTCATTCATTCTGACAATGTCTGCTCAGCCGATGAACACCTCATTTTCATGATAATCAACAAAACATTCAACCACAGAGGACAAAGTCATATAGCAAGTGCAGAGATACAGAAATCAAACAAAATGACAACAGCAAATAATGAAAATGCGTTCTCTGAGAAAACCATTGCAGCGCAAATGACGGACAAAAAAAATGTAATGTCTGCACTCAACACTGTTGACTGCTTAATCCCTATCAGTTGTTTTCCACAGGCCTAGTCAATAATCCTTTACGCAATAAACGGACACGATCTTGCATGGCAGTTGATCTAATGTCAGAATCAGATGATTATGATTAATGAGGATTCCTTATTGTTCCTTTATGAGTTTCAACACAAGCTGGGCTGAGGGAGATACCATTTTTATATGCAGTCAATGTCAATAAACGGTTGCGACTGAGGGTTGCCTCAGCATTGAAAAAGAGACGACACAGAAACAAAAATCCATTTCAAAGCCTTATTTTATCATCCCGGCCAGAAGGGAAAATCAATTTTGGGGCCACGCGATATCATATTGCTGTCCCCCAATGTGGTAAAATGTATGCAAACATGAACTGAGACATCAACTGAAAATCCTCTTTTGCTAAAGTCTGCTTTATGAATTCAGTTGTCTTGACCGTTTGGTACAAATTGTACCAACTGCGGGCTTGTTTCTGTTTCAATATGTGACCATTATGTCACCTGATGTATTTTCGTACAGATGTGTTTTCAGTTCCTTTCCTTCACCATCTCCTTCTTCGACTCTCCCTTTTCCTTCCCCTGTTTTCATACACACCCAGTCAGCCATAATCCCTCCTTGTTGAAAGGGCTCTAGCTAATAAGTGAATGCAATAAACTGTATCAATTTTCTTCTATTGATTATAGATACATGAGTGCACAAATTCAGCACACAAATATGCATGCACACATTTTCAGTGTCAACTGCATGCATGTGTGCACTGGTGCCCATGCACTTACGCAAATACACAAGTGTACAAGAAAACACAGACAAGACGCACAACCAAATCTGGATATTTGAATACTGCATTTGAAAGGTTTTTGGTCTTTTATAAATGTAAATTTTGTTTCACATTGTAGTTTATTTATAGCGCACTCTTTTTTTTTCCTTCTCAATAAGAGCATTATCTGAAAAAATATGGCTTTGTTTTATATGTTTCATTGGAATTGTTGCACTTGTTTATAATTTGATACAGACAAATTCTACTCACTGCGTTTCATTTTCTCTTTAAAGACTGCATTTAAAGCTAAATAACCTGATGGTGTATTCAGATAGTGTGCATTACTTGATGTGCCGATGTTGGGAAAATTCTGATAGAGCCATGACTGTAATATTATTTATTCAAAACACAGTCAAAATAAAAGGGGAAATTAGTGACTGGAATATGTGTAATTTGATCCTTTTTATGCAGTGTAATTATTAGGCCAATTTGAACTTGAAAAATAAGCTCAGTGTGGTGGAGGGGGAGGGGGTTAAACCAAATGTCCATTACATCAAATACGTCACTTATTACTAAGGGCCACAGTGGAACAAGGTTGTGACAGAATGAGCACCTTTAGGCATCACATTCATTTAAAAAAAAAATCACATTTAGTGGATGCAAATCAGCACAAATTATAACTTATACCTTTAAAATCTCATTTAACCAGACAGATTCAACTATTGAATTAAACACAACAAACAAACATCATGTGTGTCTTATTTGATCTGGTTCAGGATGTATATATGAAGGCCAGAGATGTGTCTAATGGTTTGTAGGAGAGCTTGAAGGATTTTTTCCAACGCAATCGCCTCGCCCGTCTCTCCCTCTATCAGGGGTGTCAGCCTTTTGACAACCATACAAAATCCATTTCATGTGGGTCACAGGTGACCTCCATCCTCCCTCTCCACTCACTTCGCTGTCTACCGTGATTTGTTTTCTGCAATGGGTAATGAGCACTAATAAAAAAAAAGATGCACCGGTCAAACTTACCATTCAAGATGCTCTGGAAAAAGATAAAAGCCAATATCCACATGCCCTGCTCCGTTCAATCCCCCCCAAGCTATGCTTTCTCTTCTTCCTCCGACCGGTGCCACCCTGGGTTTCTCTTCTGTGCGCTTGGGGTAAGGTTAAACATTTGCCACTGTCTTGAAGCAAACCGGTCCAAGTCTCTACTTTTAATATCTTCTTTCTACTTTTTTCGTTACTTTCTTTTTTCTGAGCTCTCGCTTTGCGCGTGGAACATAAATGAGCCTCTGTGATTGTCTTGGGGAGAGCTGTGCTCAGACTCCTCTGCTCCGCGTCTTGCTGCTTCTCCCTGTTATTCAAAGGGATGCTGAAGGGAAGGGGTGAAGCCCAGGTGTGTGTGATGCTGAGTCAGAGCCCGGTACGAGCGGATCCTCACATAAAAATGAATGCCAGAACCGACTAAACTCAACCTTTTCTCAAATGTCAGAAGCTCCGATTTCCTAAATAAGGAACTGGCTGGCGGATCATCCTGGGAAAAATTAAGAATTGAAAAAATTCAAATAACTTAAACTGCAAAGAAGCAAACAAAGGTGAAAGGGTGGTAGAAGAAGAATGAAAAGCAGGTTTTGTTTCAGAGACTCCAAAGTCAGATCATCTTCATCGCCTCTGTGCGTCCAGCAAGAGGCGAGCAAGCGCATCTTCCCCGCTGCCGCTCTCTAATCGCACTACACTGACTCTGTGAGCATTACACAGAATAACCCTCTCCCCTGCCCCTGCAGACGCTTTTATTCCTCATTGCCTTAAAGGAGCAGAGGCGGATCCCGGTCGCTCCTGAGGACAAGGTGCTACTGGAGGTGAGACTGTGAGCGCACGCACTGAATGGCGCATTTGCATTAAGGAAATGAGCTGCACCTGACGCGCTGAAGCACCTGGGATAACATTTTTACGCACGGCAGTGGACCGGCACAAACAGAAGGCGCAGTCTGCGGGCATGCAGGTGCACTCGGCGTATGGAACTACGTGGTAGAATTAGAATGAATGTAACCAACAGGGAATTTCCTGTATCTTTAATAAGGAAAGTAAATCTACAAGGACATATAATAATACATATTTTGTGGCTCAGTGGATGAAGGATGCAAGTTTTTGACTTGATTTAAGTCATTCCATGGTCTTTTATGAGTAAAAAGTGAACAAGATGCAACGTTTTGTGAGTGGTTGCAGAAAATAGAGGGTTAAACTAAAACATCCCCCCACCCCAAAGGCAGATTCACACACACATACACACAAAGACGCACACGTACACACTCCATACAGCCTTCAACCCCATAATCCAGCAGCACCACCACCACCCCTCCATTTTAATGCCTGCCTTGAAGTCAAGAGTGTAGCAGTAGGAGCCTGTGGGCCTGTCCACAGAGCAGGGTTACACTGAATGTGATCTAACCAGCAGGGCTGTCTGCAGCACATTCTCTATTCCACATGACAGAGAACAAAATCTTGTTTATTTACCCTTAGATACACATTTTTATCCTGATTGAAATGCATCTTTAATGCTGAGTGTGTACAAAGGCCATCTACAATACTGGTAAATATAATACGGTATGTTTGAGAGATGTCGAGGCTGTCAGTGCATTTGTATTCCTCGTTACACAAATCGCCAGTTCCTCTTTGTGAGTGCAGGTGTCCTGTTCTCTGTGCTTGTCCACTGTGTCCATCCACTCGGATGCCTGTCTTTCTCACAGTGTTCACTCCAGTGTACTGTAGCAGATGAACACAAACACTGCTCTGCATTACTGAAGTCTATACCAGAACACACTGTTCCAGCTCACCTTAAAAGTGGCCAGGATGCTCTTTTTTGCCTTCGGTAAAATTATTCAGCAAAAAATTTGAATGAAACTGTTCCTTTATCTCAGCTGTCCTGTTTTCAATCGCCCATGTGCTATGTCTAATTGAGTAAATGTTCACTGTATGTTTTTTTTCCTGTATTTTTTCCCATTTTCCTTTAGATATAAAAGTCCAAGCTAGCTGAGCTGTAGAGCTGAGAGGGTGAATGAGGGCAACGGGTCAGGAATCCTGCCTGTTATTTAGAGTGGATTAGATGCTATGCTGCTGTTTGAGCTCTGGATTCTGACATTCATTAGGACACACTCTGAGATATTATCATTTAAAGTCGATCACGCAACCATATGTGTAGATTTCAAGGGGCATGGGGTTATGCGTCCCATTCATTAGGAAAAAAGGCCATTTGTCCTCCCAAACAGTTTTGTGGTTTTGGTTTTCTGGTTCTTCAAGTTTTAGATGTGTAATTTGGGGTCTGTTTGACAAAAATAATGACTTTTTTAATTTAATCCATTGTTTGTTCATTTTCTTAATTATCTTGTAAATATTTTATTAATTATCTTTGTTGGTTTTCTTGCTTATTTTGCTCATTTTTGCTTATCTGTGACTGTATTTGTCTATTTCTGCTCAATTGGTTGTTAATTTGGTTAATTACTGGTCCTGTTCTTGATCATCATTTGTTCATTTTTTTGTTTATTTTCTCAATTATTTTTAAATTTTGGGTAATTTTGTATTATTCTGTTCATTATTCATTCTGTTCACTTATTTTTGCTGATTATTTGTGTTGGTTTTTAAAATTATATTGACTGTTTAGTTAATTTTAGATAAATGTGTGGGTTGTTTTATTATTTTGTCAATTATTGTAGCCATTTTTGTTAATTTTCTTGCTTATTTTGCTCATTTTTGTTTATCTGTTGATTTATTTGTCTTTTTCTGCTCATTTTGTTTCATATTTGGTTAATTTTGTTAAGTTTATTTTATTATGTTGTTTAATTTATTGTTTATTTTCTGTACTGGTGATTTTGTATTACAGTGGTCCCTGGTTTATCGCAGGGGTTACGTTCTAAAAATAACCCGCCATAGGCGAAATCTGCGAAGTAGATTCAGTAGTACTGTACATTTGTTTGAGAAACCACAGCGCCGCTCCGCTGCCAGCGCCACCCTCCAATGAAGGCCCTCGTTGACACTGCGGACCTCCATCGGGGAGAAAACCCGCAAACATACAGCACTAAAGGGTCACACCGCCAGCGATCGAACACCGGTGCATGTCCGGCGAAGCTGAACGCACTCTGCACTGCACAGCACAGGAGACACAACACGGAGATGACTGACAATGGCCTTAGTCAATCAGGACGCAAAACACAATGTGCGGGTTCTCCTTTAGCCAATCAGGACGCAGAACACAATGCGCGTTCATATGCTGTATAAAAAAAATACATGAAAATTGCACCCAAAAAAAATCCACGAAACAGCGGAAGGTGAACCGCGATATAGCGAGGAACCACTGTACAGTATTCTGTTTACTGATTTATGTTCATTATTTGATTATTTTTCTTCATTTTGACACTTTTCTTAATTGTTTTGTTCATTTTTTTATCTGTGGATTGCTTTGTTTTTATTTTATTTCTTTTTAATTCTGTTAATTTTCTGCTACAGTGTACATTTTTTATTATTTGTTTCATTATTTATTTGGTTCAGTAACTTTTCTTCATTGTTTTCACTATTCTTGTTGATTTTTGATACTTTATTGACTATTTTGATCATTTTTGTTCATTGTGTAATTTTTTAAAATTCATTTACATTATATTATCACTTATTTTGTTCCCTTCAGGATTATTTTATTCCCTTTCTGTATGTTTTGTTGCTTATTTGGATCATTTTGTTCACGTTCTTGACTGTTTGGTTCATTTTATGCTCATTCTGTCTCTTACTTCTGTTGTTCCTTTCATAAACCTCCGCAAATAGGCACAAAGTTATGCCTCAACAATTCACCAGAACACAGGAAATGTAAAGGACAACATACTTGGGGCTCAGAATGAGTGAAATAATTGATTAAATACAAAAAGAACTAAATACACCAAATATGACAAATGTACAAGATAATTCACATAGTAAACAAAATGAAGAAAACTGAACAAAAAATGGACAAAGCTGGCAAAAATGAACTAAATAAAAATAAAACCAACATGAAAAAAATGAAAAAAAAATCAACAAAAAGATTAACACGGTGCTATTTAAAAAATATATATACATTTTTTTAAATGAAAAAAAAGTTGTGATAATAAATAGAGCTCAATTATCCACTTTGGAAAAGGCAGGCAAAATAATTAATAGATTTTTGTTCCTAAAGTGTGGGCAAAAATAAGCAAAAAGGAAAGGAAAACATTTGCCACAAGGTTGAAGGGGCTGGAAGTCGGGGTCTGGGGAATTAAAAGGTGCCATCTGACATTTTAGGAAAAATGAAACCTTGAATAATATACGGTAGCTCAGCAAACAGGTTTTGATGAGAAGTGGATATAAAAACCTGGAAAAGAAAGTGAACAAATAAAGAACTGAAAATTCAAAGGTTATATTTGTTTGTGTGGGATGTGAGAATTAAAGTGCTCTGATAGTCACAAGTGTCATTTAAACAGAAGAGGAGCAGAACACGACAGCAACCGGGGGGACATGCAGGACGAATACGTACTGTGTGTACACTATACACACACACACACACACACACACACACACACATCACTGTATACGCACTGTATACATGGGTGTTGCGCACAGTATAAGCATAGTTTCACAATGAGTGTTTAACAGTAAACACACAGTAACTGACCAGATGACCTTACAACAATCCAGTGGGAGCAGGTGTATGAAAGTTTCACCTGTACAAATTTATTATCAAAGCAAAGTAATATAAATACGAAGTACAACCTCCTTAGTCACTGACAGAAATGTAAAGAGAAACAGGATGTGATGCAAAACACTGAATCTCCATAATGAAATGAAAGGAACACACAGATAACGTGTTCAAACTGAGACGTTTCCATTATCTTATATAGCCATTCTGAGTTTAATGCCAACTACGTCTTTCTAAGAATATAACCCACGTGATGCATATCTTTTACATCACCACTTCTTTTAACAACCCTCTGAAAGCTTTCCAGACCAGAGGAGAGTGTCATTTTAAAAGTGGAATTTTCCCCCATTCCTATTTGATGTAGAATTTCAGTATTACCAGTATCCATCCATCCATCTTCTACTGCTTGTCCATGGGGTCGGATCACGGAGGCAGCAGCTTGAGCAGGGAAGCATACATTTCCATCTCCACAGCTACATCATCCAGCTCTTCCAGGGGGACCCCGAGGTGATCCCAGGCCAGCCGAGACACATAATCCCTTCAGCATGTCCTGGGCCTTCCCCGGGGCCTCCTCACAGTGGGACGTACCTGGAACACCTCACCAGGGAGGCGTCCAGGAGGCATCCGGACCAGATGCCCAAGCTACCTCATCTGGCCCCTCTTGACACGGAGGAGCAGCGGCTCTACTCTGAGCCCCTCCCGGATGACTGAGCTTCTCACCCTATCTCTAACGGAGAGGCCAGCCACTCTGCGGAGGAAGCTCATTTCAGCCATATCATATCCTGGACCTTCTTCTTTCGATCATGACCCAAAGCTCATGACCATAGATGAGGGTAGGAACATAGATCAACCGGTAAATCGGGAGCTTTGCCTTTCGGTTCAGCTCCTTCTTCACCACGACAAACCAATGCAGAGTCTACATCACTTCAGACACTGCACTGATGCGCCTTTCGATCTCCCGCTCCATCCTTCCCTCACTTGTGAACAGGACCCCAAGATACTCAAACTCCTCCACTTGAGGCAGGACCCTAATCCCAATCCGGAGAGAGCACTCCACCCTTTTCTGGTTGAGGACCATGGTCTCAGATTTGGAGGTGCTGATTCTCATTCCAGCCGCTTCACATTTGGCTGCGAACCGCTCCAGTGAGAGCTGCAGGTCACGGCCTGATGAAGCCAACAGAACCACATCATCTGCAAAAAGCAGAGATCCAATCCTGAGGTCACCAAAGCTGTCCTTCTTGATGCCCTGGCTGCACCTAGAAATTCTGTTCATAAAAATTTTGAACCCTCACTAGAAATGAGTCCAACTGACTGCCGGCAATGCAAACCAGGCTCTGGCACCAGTCATACAGGGACCAAACAGCCCTTATGAGTGCATCTGGCACCCCGTATTTCCACATTCTATTGGCCTGTCGGTACCTATCAGCTATCTCTGGAGTCTCACAGGCCAAAAAGGCCCAATAAGACTCGTCTGTGAAGATTCTCAGTCATCCAGGTAATGGTATCGAAGGTGTGTGGTTTTCCTTCTGTTGACTGGACTGGAAGTTTCTTCAGAACTGATGTAGCTTCCTGGATAGGTAGCAAAACATCTTCAAACCAAATTTTCAGTCCAGTCGACAGAAGGAGAACCACATCCCAATAAGACTCCTTCTTCAGCTTGACGGCATCCCTCATCACTGGTGTCCACCAACAGGTGCGGGGGTTGCCACCACAACAGGCACCGACAGCCTTACAGCCACAACTCCGATCAGCTGCCTTGGCAATGGAGGCACAGAACAAGGCCCACTCAGACTCAATTTCCCCCACTTCCCCTGAGATGTGGTTGAAGCTCTGCCGGAGGTGGGAGTTGAAGCTCTTTCTGACAGGAGAGTCTGCCAGATATTCCCAGTAGGACCCTCACAATACGTTTAGGCCTGCCAGGTCGGCCAGGCATTCTCCCCTACCATTGGAGCCAACTCACCACCAGGTGATGATTGGTTGACAGCTCCACCCCTCTCTTCATCTGAGTGTCCAGGACATACAGCCACAAGTCCGATGATATGTACAACCACAAAGTCAATCATCGGACCTGCGGCCTAGGGTGTTTTGGTGCCAAGTGCACATATGGACACCCTTATGCTTGAACATGGTGTTCGTTATTGACAGTCCATGATGAGCACAGAAGTCCAATAATGAAGCACCACCTGGGTTCAGATCAGGGGGGGCATTCCTCCCAATCACCCCCCTCCAGTATATTACCAGTATATTATTATTATTATTATTATTATTATTATTATTATTATTATTACAGCGGTGCATCGGATACTGACGATAATCCGTTCCAGCGTCACGGCCTGTATCTGAATCAGTTGTTGTCCGATGCGACTTTTTCCATAAAAATACATGTAAAACCAATTAATCTGTTCTGGGCCCACAATAAACTCCCATATAAAGTGTGTATTACACACCCCGACCTACACATTTATTCATTATTATTATTTGAAAAGGAAGTTATGTTAATTATCTGACACGGAATTAATGAAATTAGTTCTAA
>JAQQAE010010452.1:0-14094 GCA_029823295.1 Pseudamia nigra | reverse complement strand
CTCTCTTATCTTTTTAAATGGGTGAACTTGCACATTTTTACATTTCCCAATAATTATTGTCCCCACTGTATGACGAAGACTATATGAGATATGGATTTTCATACATGCAGGACAAAGGACAAAAGCCTCAGTGTGTTTTGTGCAGCGAGGTGGTGGCACATGAAAGCATGAAGCTGTCGAAACCGAAGACAACTTCAGCACCTGAGGACATCGCAAAAGCGTTTTACTTCTTCGTGCTTGAAACAAGAACGTGCCCTTCGTTCATCTTAGCAGGTGACACATTGTATTGTGAAGAATCACATCATTGCAGAGGACTGGCTTTGAAGGGAAAAGGTACTGTCCTGTTTTTATGAACTACGAGCTGAAATCGCAACCTTTCTTGGCCAGAACAATTTTCCTCTTGCAGACCTGTTTAATAGCAGTGTGTGGTTCGCATACGTTGCTTACCTTGCTGATGTGTTTGACCAATTAAACACATTAAATGTGTCTATGCAAGGGAGGGGGCACAACATTTTTATAACTCCAGACTTCGAGATTCTTGTCAGAACTAAAACATGCACAGTTCTCCCATTAATTCCTCCAAACTCAAGTCTATGATGTCAATGTTACACCTAAGGTTGAAGTGAGTGCTGCTAAATCCAGAGAGTGAGGATTCTCGGCTATAGCTACATGTTTTAATTTTTCTGAAAATATTTGTCAGTAGTTGCATATTTTTAATTTCATGTACAGTATGTTGCATGAAAACACTGACTCTGTTAAAAATGGCTGTTGAAATGTGATTATTATGTCAGACTGATGATTAATGCTTGAATAACAGAGAATAGTTTTAGTAGGCTAATGTTATATATTCAATGAGTGGTTGCTCAGCTAAAGCTACATATTTTGAGTCTTTTTGAGGCTACTTCTCAGTAGTTGGTCTGTTTTATTTTATGCTTGTGAATGAAAGCACTGTAGGGTCTGTTAAAAAAAGGCAGAAGTTACTCAAGTGAAGAGTTTTGGTTTAATTAAAATGAAGCTAATTGAGACTAAAAGGGAATATTTCCCTAATAGGACTGTTGACTCTGTACCCATCCATTGTCTGCACAAAACAGCTGATAGTATTTTGACAAGATATGCCTGTGAATTGAAAACCATTTCAGATGAGTCTGATGAGAGAATACATTACATAATTCCATATGTGTTCTTTCACAGTTTGGATATCTTCTGTATTAATATACAATGTTGACAGTAATAAAAATAAAGAAAAAAAAACACAGAAGGAGAAGAATGTGTACATGTGTAACACATTTTGAAAGGTGCCTGAAAAAAAAAAAAAAACTAGTGGACTTAAACACACCACAATTCAAACATAAAAAATTGGTTTAAAAACAGCAGCTGATATGATTAATTCTGTATAATGTCCATTTCTATTGGGATTATTTATTCTGTAGCATTCTCTGTTGTGTGCTGTCGATGGAAAGTTGAATTTGATTAATGAACTGTCCTCAAACATGTCTTGTTGATTTGTTTTTGCAGTTTTCATTGTGAATACAACACAATTTTGCACTTGGACTTAACTGTATTCTTCTGATTCCGCACAAGACTGTCCAAGGTTACAACAATAATGCTATCTTGTTTTAAACCACACATTCTTACTGTGTTTTACTGAGTTTTTATTGAAGATGCTGTTTTTTGATGGGAGCCAATTAATGTCAGAAAACTCAGTCTACATCCAAGATAACAGTGACAACATTTAATGGTTTCTATGTAGAGATTATGGGTCCAATATTCAGTGCAAATCCAAATCATGCTTTATTTCTTTCACGTCTCTACAAATTTAGGCAAATTTAATGAAAAAATACTGGTTGCAATAACAGTATTTAGCAGCCGAGGGAAACCTTGAAACACAAATGTTTTATGTTTTCACAGGTTATTTGGCCTTGTTTTTGCACATTTTCAGCCTTGAAGTCATAAAAGGTTATTTTTTACTGGTTTTAGTTCTAGCAGCTGATATTAACCTGTCTCTGACAGTGATACTCCTAATGCTTTTGTTTCAATATACATAGCTTTTGTTATGCTTCCACCTAACGCCCATGCCACTTTTGTGTTTAAGATTCTCCAAAAGAGGGACAGTTCATTCTTGAGCCATGTGAACACTGGTGTAGTGTTGGAAAATTTACAATCCCGCCCTCTCTTCTGTGTTAACGTGGGAGGAAAAAAAACTACAGCAGGCAATGGTGAAAGACAGGGTGTTTTTTTTATCCTGTTTGAAAAATGGCATTATTTACACATAAGACACATGTGAATTGAAAGGAAACGTACATTTGCCAAGAGAAGAACAGTATGTTTTAATACTGTTGCGATAAAAACTGTGAAAGTATTTAATAAAACATACTACAAACATGAAGTCCAGTAAGTCAGACTGTAACTTCAACTTTGCATAATCGAGATGACCAGACCTGCGTGATTTTCACCTCTTTCACTACTTAATTATTGACGAATGAGGTGATATGTGCCAGTTTATACCCTAATGTTCACAAAACAAGACCAAAAGTATATTATTGTGCAAACATTAATGTTTACAAATTATTTTTTAAACCTGTGTGGATAAATACATGGTCATGATTTGTGTTTTGTACTTCCTGTCTCATTTTGACGTTTGATTGGCTGGTAGTGTGGTATTTTGACTTCCTGTTTTTCCATGTTTCCCGCCAGTGTGATTAGTGGCTCCGCTCTAATCATTTCCACCTGTGTCTGTGTATTTAAGACCTGTTCACTTGTCTGTCCATTGCCAGTTTGTATTTCTTGTGTAGAGTACTCACCAGCGTTGTTTGATCAGTCTGTTTGTTATGATTTTGTGCTTGTGGACCTTGGAACCTGCCTGTCGTCTCTTCGGATACCTTTGCTTGATTTATTGTGCCTCAATGCCGACTCTCGTCCGTTATGGTAATCCTCTCTCCTGCCCTTGCTTGTACCTTTGCCTGAGTTTACTTGTCTACCCGTGTTTGACCCTTGTTCTGTCTTTCCGACCAGAGCCTGAATAATCCCTTGCACCTGTCAGTGTGGTTTTCCTGGTTACCAACCTCCTGCCTGTTTCCTGTTTTCGCCTTTGGATTAGTCCTACTTAGCTTAGTGTTTTACCTTGGTGTAAATAAATTTACATTTAAACATATCCCTGGTCTGTTCCTCTCTGCATTTGGATCCACGTGTTTGTTTCTTAGCGCTGTAGCTCTGTTGACGGCCTGTATAGGCCCAGTAACTGGTTTGAGCTGCAGCATGACATACTTTCCAATAACCTTATCGTGGAGCTGCTTGTAATGTTGTTCCATCTTCATAGTGTAATTGAAGCTAAAAAATACTGATTCACCAGTGACTAGACCCTTTGGACACAGGTGTCAATACTACTGTCACTTAAGACACAGTCAGTGCATCAGATGATCTCCCTTTATAAAACGACCAGCACCATTTGTCTGAACCTCTGTCCATTTAGGTGAGTCATGTTAAAAGGGTATGAATACTTATGCAGTCACTTATTTTCCATCTTTTTTTTTATTAATTGACATTACTTTGTAGAAATCTTCACTTTGACATAGTTGTTTTTTTTTGTACATTTTTGTCCAAAAAGCCAAATTACTATATATTAACAATGATACAGTTTATACCACAATGAAATGTGAAAACATCCAAGGGGTATGAATACTTTTGCAAGCCACTGTATCCTTCTCCTGCTTTGTGTCCATCCTTCTTCTCAAATCTTAACTCATTTCTTCGGTTTTTGTTGATGCTTTTACAAGTCATGCCTGAAGTCCTTGGACAAATGCACAGTTTTAGCTTTAGTTCACATACCATTACTCAGTGGTTTGTGCTGTGCCTGGAAAAAAAGGGCAAGTTCTTCTGGAGGTTAATGATATTGACCCTGTTCCTTTTTGTTTTACACTCTGTTTTTTGGATGCATCTTTGTCAGTTCACTGTGGAATGTGCTGTTTCTGCCAAAAAGATATTGCAGTGACACCAGAGGTTACTATGAAGTAAGATTTAGTGAGTTTGTTTAGGACGCAAGTCGAAATACCAGTGAAACATGCGACTCACTGGTATTTCGCTGTGGCGACCCCTGAGGGGAGCAGCCGAAAGGAGAAGAAGTTTAGGATGCAAGTCGACAAGGTAAAACTGTAGTGTAGCTTCAGCAATAATCCCTTTATGTATCACACTGACATTTTTTCAGCTTTCAGTTGATAAACCTGTGGTGCATGTTCTGATGTTTGAGTCTGATGACCAGTTTAATAATTCAAAAAGGCTTCATATTGTAGGCGGCAGTGACTCAGGAGGTCATTCAATAACCAGAGGGTTGGCAGTCCAAACCCTGCTCTGTCCTAGTCTGTCGTTGTGTCCATGGGCAAGGCACTTCACCCACCTTGTCTTGTATGAATATGAATGAATGTTTGGCAGTGGTCGGAGAGGCCATTTGTGTGGACTGGCAGCCACATTTCTGTCAGTCTGCCCCAGGGCAGCTGAGCTACACATGTAGTTTACCACCACCAGTGTGTGACTGTGGAGGGAATGAACAATGGAATCAATGGAAAGCGCATTTGGGTATCTGGAAAAGCGCTAAATAAATCTGATCAATTATTATTATTTTATGTTTTTAAAATATAATATGAAGAATATTTCCAATCATGAATGAAGTAACAACATCATCCACACAGACTGAACTAAGACTGATAGACACGTATGTTGTTGAGAACATGCTGCCATTATCAACTGTAAGGCAATAGTTACTTTCCCCAGTAATTTCTTGCTTTTATAATGCTGTAACTCTGTTACTAACTCATTTACTCTTTGGGAAAAGTAACAAGTAAATGAAACTAATTACTATCATTCAGAAATCCAAGTTTGTACAACGATGTGTAATAAATATCTTGTGCTGCACATGCAGAGGAGATATTTGATTCCAAGGCCTGATCACAGACCAGTAAATACTGATAATGTGCCCATCACTCAGTAATGCTAATACAACTTCAGTGTACATGTTGACACCACACTGAGCTGGAAGCCTCATGTTAATATCCTATGTTCCAGACTTCAACAGCAAATTAATTTTCTGTGGAGTAGAAGGAAGTAGAAAGCCAAGCAGAAAATCATGCTGTTATTCTACTATACAGAACTGTAAAATATTATAAAATATGGTATTACATCTTGATTTGGTCATCTGATGTTGAAGTTAAAATTACAGATCTCTCGTGTGGTGTAAACAGCCATGAAACATATGGAGTTACAGGTGCAGTCGATGTCCACGTACATGTGTGTGATTAGACAAGTTCCCTACCAGTCGACACTGCTTGCAACCTCATGGGTGAACAAACTCTGCCCTCACTCACACAGCTGAAAACAGTCACAGAGGCAGCTACTATGGAGCTAATAACTGCAACTTATCTAACCACAGTATGAACAAGGAGATAGCATGGATTTGAGATTCCTACCTAGTACGGGTAAAAAAAAAAGCCCAGACATACCAGTTTAACAGCTGTGAGGCTGTAAGACCTATTGACTGGCAGATCACCTGTTTAATCATTTATATAGGTCCACGACAAACAATCAGCTACAAGCTAGTTTGCCAACATCGTACACAGCACCTTTAATAACACACTACACGAGCAGTGTGTTATCAAAAATACACAAAAAAGTGTGTCTGATCTGACCTAAACTTGGCATCAATCTTCAACGAGAAGGCAACACCTGCAACCCTGAATGTAATGTCCACATGTATCTGGGTGCTAGGGATGCTAGCTCACCTGAGCGACCCGAGCTAGCCCACTGACAGCCCTTACTGGTCCCTATGTGTTGTACAGGACGTGACTTGTGACCTGTGCTTCCCCTGGGTGAGTGCACTTGGCTGTAAACTAGAGAAGGGGTAGGCTTGAGGACTCACCCAGCACGTCTGATGAGGGTGATCTCGCGGAGTCAGCCTTTCTGCTTCCTTTTCAGGTTGCCATCTAGCCCACTCTTGAGTAGCTGATTGACATTCAAAGTTTGATAAGGTGAATATATACAACGTAAAGTGTGATGGTGTGGTCCGGACATTTGGCTCTCTGTCCTTGGTGTGGTGGCGGTCTCACTTCTTTCCCAAAAACTGCCGGGCTTGTCGTCCCACTGGCTTTTCCTCTCATCTGTCTCTTCCCACCAGCAGCTTCCTCTCTTATCTCTTTTTTCCCCATGCAGCTGTCTCCAATCTAGGCTGATGAGCCTGACTGCTCATGCCACTCTAAATGTGTGATCAGTAGGTCCCTCTGCTAAAACCACACCCCCGAACTGAACCATAACACCAGGTATTTATAGAAACTGATATTTTCCGTTTTCATTTATAACATCACACACACAAGATCGTTTCCAGAAAAGTGCTCATCCACACACACCCGCATAAATACGCTGTAGAACACTGTAATGATCATGTGAAACCTATAAGAAGTGCTCCTTTCTTCTGCTCTTCAACATAAATAAGCAACTGTGCATGTCACGTCAAACAAGCAACAAGTGTGCATGCGTTTAAACAATAGTACCGTCTTAACAGCGCAAAGTATTTCATGGTATTTCCGCTTATTGTAATACCTAGAGTGACTTATAGTTAACGTCCGCATTATGAGGCTTCTGCTTTTCTTGTGAAGAGTCAAAGTAAATGTGGATTTTAACATGAGTCGCTGTTGTTGTTGTTGTTGTGTGAGAGACAGCAGGAAAGTTTCCTCCTGGTTCGGGAGAAACAAAGGTCGTCCACATGACGGTGCATTTTTTGTTGCATACTGTGTGTTCTGGACTCTAAGGGTGCTTTCACACATACAGCATTTAGTCCGCTTAAAGTGGACCGGAGTCTGGAACACCTGCGAGTTCGGTTCGTTTGGGCTAGTGTGAAAGCGGACCAGTTTGTTTTGGTTCAGACTAAAGAACCGAGACCACCTTCTGGAGGTGGTCTCAGTACGGTTCGGTTCGCCTCCATCCGAACTCCAGTGCGGTTCACTGATGGTGAGAACTCTGACCAGCCCGATTTGGTCCTGCTGTCTGTAATGTAGCACTTTTTGATCTATGGAGGCTTCCGTAGCAAGCTGTGATGTACATTTTAAGAAGCTAGTAAACTTTTCTACGTCAGAGTCTTTTGATACTGTGTGTCTTCTCCGTGCCAAATAGAAGCGCACAGTGTTTTTGACCCAAATACGACTTCCATGCTGGAACAACAGCAGTATTTGTGCTTTTTGCACAAACAAATTATAATAAATTGCCGCAAAAACAAGTAAAATAGTACCATTCATTATTCTGAAATAAAGCTTAATCCGATATTTTCGTCTGCTGGATTTTTCCCTCTACAAATGCTGTGCCAATCAGCTCTCACTTACGTCACCCAAGACACAGTATTTTGTAAACAGCGCCACCACATGAGTGGGGGGATATAGTGGTTGGTTCGTTTGCAAAAAACGCCAGTGTGAATGTGGACCGAAGTAGTTGAGAATTTAAACATTGTAACAACTTGTGGGTCCAATCGAACCACTGTACCGGACTAACAGGTGTGAAAGCACCTTTAAACTCTGTTTCCCACTGTCCACACACAGGCACCAAAACAGACTTTTCCTAAATCATCACTTTGGCAGCAGCAGTTTTCAGAAAGGATCATTTTCAGTGACTGGATTTGGTGTTTTCATGTGGATGACAAAAAATACCCGGGTACACATAGACATGGCATTAAGGTCCCCACCTCCAGGCTTAACCGGTAAAGATTTATTTGTGGCAATTCCAAGTAAACTTTTCAATACTATCATTTAATGTAAGTATATGAGTTGTATGCATGTATATGTTGTTTTGATGTTTCTTGTTTTATGTCAAGCTGCTGAAGGACAGAACCCAAAACAAATTTCCCCAGGAGGACAATAAAGTAAATTGAACTGAAATGAAAAGTCTAATCTTCCTCACACTATTATGCTATATCAAAAATATCTATTCAGATCAAATTAATATCCTTTCTCCTTTGTGGAACACATTTCCATTCTGAGCAGTTCTCTTCCCGAGTCAAAGCAGGAAGAATCGTATTCCTGAATAGCGCACTGTCAAAGAAATATTGTATCTTCCTCCTAGTGGTAGGTGTGAACACGGTCTTAATGCATCCAATGTGTTGCGTTTCCTACAATCCCCCTAGTAAGAAAGTCAGAGTAGGCTTGAGTTGCATAACTGCAACATTTTTCAACAGCTTTTGACTTCACACGCTCCTCTCGATCCCCCTCGCTTCTGACTCCTCCGCTAGCTTCTCATCCCTTTATCCCCTCTGCCTCGGTCTGTGTCCCTCACAATTGTTCTTGAGCTCTGCCTCCTTCTGCTCATCCTCAGTGTCTCTCCATCCCTCGCTCCCCTTCTATCCCAGCTTCACGCCTCATTGAGGCCACAAATCTTTCATGGATTTGCTCTTTCTTGACATTTCTCGGTTGTCTCTGCTCTCCAACCCTCTTTTCGCTTCATCTCCATCTTTCCTCTTCTAATCTCTATATATCTTCTGTCTTCGAGCTTCTCGGTTTGGTGTAGTGTATAAATTTTCACAATGTTAAAACGGAAGATGCAACAGACCATCCATCTCCTCGCTGTCCTTGCTCAAGCCTCACTCCATGTCCAGCTGTCATGTGAAACCTGAGCCTTTTTTTTACCACCATCTCCTGGCTGGGAAAATGTTCTCGCCTCAAAATGTTCATTACATACATGTGAGATTTTGTAGTCAGCACAATGAATACATAGGAATACAAGTTTTAATTTCACTTTGTATTCATATTTCACAGGAGAATCATTGTGCTGGACATTAAGCACTGTAGGTTTGCAAAAAAGTGTCACAATGACCCATTTTAATGATGACTTTAATTTGAATTGCTTCTGTGGTTTTCAATAGCTAATTTAGTAACTGGAAACAAAATATTTCATGCTGTGACTACAGCCATTTTGTACAAATTGGGTTTTTGTTGAGCAGTATATAATTAATAAAATACAGCTGCAGCAACTTTACATTGTAACAGTACTTTCACACAAATTTTCCCTGTTATTTGCCAGTCTTTCTCTGTATACTAAACTGATTTTTAGTGTCTGTTCTGACAGTTTGTGCACATTGCTACAACTGAACTGCAACATGTCATTCATTATTGCTGCCATGTCCAAACCCCAATTCCAGTGAAGTTGGGATATTATAAGACCAACCAGATTGTTACCAGCACAAAGTTCAAAAGCCAGCACTGCGATGGTATGGGGGTGTGTTTGTGCCCTCCATGGGTGACTTGTCTGTGAAGGCACTATTAATGCTTGCAGGTACATATAGGTTTTGCTTTTTGCAACATCTTTTTCAGGGATCTTTTTCACCAACATCTTTATCTCCGCCTATTTCAGCAAGACAATGCCAAGCCACATTCTGTACATGTTACAACAGCATGTCTTTGTAGTAAAAGAGTTGCTTTACTAGACTGGCCTGTCCGCAGGCCACATCTGTCTCCCTTTGAAAATGTGTGGCACAATATGAAGCACAAAATACAACAGAGACCTGCTCTATTGAGCAACTGAAGTTGCACCTCAAGCAAGAATGGGATAGAATTTCACCTACAAAGCTTCAACAATTAGTGTCCTCAGTTCCTAACCACTCATTGAGTATTATTAAAAGGAGAGATGATGTAACACAGTGGTAAACATGCCCCTGTCCCAGCTCTTCTGGAGTGTGTTGCAGGCATTAAATTCAAAATAAGTGGTACCCCGTCTTACAAGTTTAATCCATTCCAGTGTCACATTCGTGAAGTGAAAAACTCATGAGACAAGACCAGTTTTCCCATAGGAATACATGTAAAACCAATTGATCAATTCCAAGACCCACAAAAACTCCCATATACAGTATGTAAACACACCCATACGTGCACATTTATTCATTATTATTATTTGAAAAGAAAATTATGTTAATTATCTGAAAAGGAATGCATGAAATTAGTTCTAAAAATGATTTATAATCACACTTACCTTAGAGACAGAGACGGCTGCAGGCAAAGGAGGCATGATGATGGCCGAGAATGTACATAGACTATATGACAGTTTCTTCTCCTCGGCAGTGATGAATGTCCTCCGTGGCATTCATCACTTGTCTTCAAGATGCTGTCCAAGATGACACTAATATATACAGTTTATGACACAGCCTCTCCTCAAAATGTTGAGCCATTTCTGTTAATCTTTTGATGTTTTATGTTGTGTTCTGTTCTTCTACGTATCTTCCGACACATGAGCTGTACTGTACTAGAGCGCATGCCACTGTGCCGAGAGAAGTTGAGAGAAGCCTCAAGAAGCCAAAGAAGCCAAAGGAAGCTGAGAGGGAGAGTGCATGCCTATCGGGAACTATTTTACTTGTAACATGAGTTTTTGCTCATGAGACGGTGCAAAATTTTGCTTGACATCTTACGCGTAACACGAAAAAGTCGTATGTCAATGCACTCGTAGGACGGGGTACCGCTGTATTGGCAAAAGCACAATAAATATTTATCAGTGTGAACATTTAACCTCTTGTGTATGTAGTTTATTCTGTTGAACATAGTTTGAAAAGGATTTGTAAATCATTGCATTCCGTTTTTATTGATGTTTTACACAATGTCCCATCTTCACTGGAATTGGGGTTTGTATAAAGATATCACTTCTGCATGACTACTGCTATGAAAGAAGCAAAAATGGCAGTTGAGGAAACTTAAGAATGTACAGTAAGTTATGACCTTTGAAATAAACCATAGTTCTATTAGATTCTCAAGTGAAAATATAGTTATGTAGATTTCAAATGCAGAAACAAACACAACAGAAGGATTGGACACTCGTGCCACTATTTGTTATGAAACATGCCACAAGCTACTACCAGATTAAGAGAAAACATGTCAGTGTTTTGCCTTTCAGTTTTTTACTAGGTGCTCTTGTAGAGTTTGACCTCTACCTACTCCCTCTAACTGTTGATGATCATATAAGCCAAGGTCTGTCAGCTTTTTGACTGCCCATCTCTTTCCTCCCTTCATCCTCTCATCAGTCTTCTCCATCTCTCTCAATCCCTTTTTCCATTTCCCTGTCTGTTTAGTAAGCGTCACTCTCCATCACCATTTCCACACTTCCCTTCTTTGTTTGCTTTGAATCCCCAAGTTACGGATCAGTTGTCTGTCCTCCTCCCTCATGTCTGTCCATCTATCTCAACCGACTCTGAGAAAGCTCTGTTGCTCCGAGTCTGACATTTATTTTTCTGTTACTGTAGGTTCCATTTACATGTAGATATTCTGCATGTACAAAACCACATATTATCTCTGAATGTCATGTCAGATTTTAGTCCTGTTTGTTAAATTGGATTGATTTAAGTAAATAATTTTTTGTCCTTCAATAATAACAATGCTGTCATAAGGCTATGTTTTCTTAATGCATAGTGTTGTAGCTGTGTAATGAGAGAAAACAGTGTGAATCACCATTAAAATGAAGAATAAAGTGAAAATGTCTTGCAATCTCATGAAGCACTCATGAAATACAATTGAAAGCCCTCAGCTGATTTTTTTTTGTTAAAATCCTGGATTGTTCTGGTGGCTCCTCCTGGTTGAATGTACCCTAAACACCTCACCAGGGAGGCAACCAATCCAGATTTGCAAACTACCTCAAACCCACCAATCTCTTGATATTTTCTTTGTTTGATAACACAAATGAACGCTGGTGTTTACTGATCTATACACATTTAAGTGGCACAGATATAAATTTAAGTGCTAAGATATGCAACCTTGAAAACAAATGGAAATGTGAGTGAGTTTTTATTTCTATGACTTTGTAAGTGTGGTGCTATTTGGAGTTATAACTGTTGGCAACAATAGCCTTTAACTCAGGGCTTCATCATCATATTGCTTCCACTGACTGGACATTCTGAGCTATGGATACTGAAGTGGATTAAATTGAATGGTGACGACCTCTGGCTTGCACACAACTGTCAATCAAAGTGCCTGTGTTCTTAGGCATGCACAAATACTGGGTCTGGATCATCTAAACTGATAAGTTGTATAAAAAATCACTACCTGCACAGTGTTTGTACTAGGCAGTAGACAAGTTTATTTCTGCTATGTTGGTCATTTTATTGTAGGACACTGCAAGAATTGACTCACTTTTGGAGCCAGCCCCCAATGGACACCAAAAAGTACTACCATTGGGAGTACTTTTGAATTTAACTAACAGCTCAGCCACAGTTGTCTTTGGGTCAGTTTTTTGACCAATATGATCCATTTGACATTACACTAATACTTTGATGTAAAATTACAATACCTCTTTGTGCCTTCTTCAGCTGGTCTGGATCCAGAACATCTTTGTCTATCATGCTCTTTCTCCTCCTATATTACATTCCTCCTTTGCTTTTTGTCACAATAGTTCAGCATAAAAGCAGCCTGTACAACTTCATTAGCCAAAGAGTCTTGTTGGATGCATTTACATTTCAAACAGTATAGAGGAAGAGTGTAGAAACACTGTTACCACAAGAAAAAAGTGAAACAAAAACAAAAGTGAAACAAACAAAATTTTCAGACCAGCTGAAAAAAGATAACGTCAGTTCCTGAGACAAATTTAGTTCAAAACAACAATAGATAGTTGCAGTAATGAAACAGAAGACATACAGCTTACAAGAAAAAGTGGGAAAACTGTGAATAGTGAGCTAGATGTTGAGGAAGAACATGAGGTTAAAAAAGCCCCCCAAAAATGTTTGGGTGAAAGATGAGCAATATGCTCAAATAGGGAGGGAAACCACAAAGCTCATTTATAGTTAAAAGGAAAAGTAAGCACTGTCTGCAAATAGATTTATAACCTATCAGAAGTTTAATCTTCACCTGCTGCAAAGATTCTTTTTTCTTCCAGTCCACTTGGTATGAAGTCCAGTAATATATGAAAATTATATTCACTTTTTCATAAAAAACACTGGAGTTCGTGCACTTGCACAGGGTAAAGCCCTGAACATTTTGAGAAATGCAGGGAGTGCAAAAATGCCTTGTGGTGACCATTTGTCATTCTGTAAGAAGTGAATTACATTTTTGCACATTTTCATTTCTTGTGAACCAAACAGTAGCACCAAAAAGATGTCTACCTCTATGAATTCATGACTAACCGTTGTAATTACATTATATACAACATTGTGGTAAATGAAAACAAAACCACAAGTACAATACCATGCCTGTGTGTTGTGTAGATCTTTAAAAGCTGTATTCTGTTGTTTATTAACACTCTGCACTAGCTGTGATGCATAAAGCCATATTCAATTGGATAAATGTACCTGTACCTTTAAAACGAGGCTTAAAACTTTCCTTTTTGACAAAGCATATAGTCCGGTCTAGGTCAGGAAAGCGCTTAATTTTCCCTTAGCTCTGCTGCATAGTCCTAGGCTGCTGGAGGACAGTGATGCACTGAGCTTTGCTTTCTATCTCTTTCTTTATCTTCTTCATTAACTCTTCCCCTACCTCTCTCTATATCTCTTCCCATCTTTTTACTCTCTCTCTCTCCCACCATCTCTCTCCTTTGCGCTCTCCCTCAACATCTTCTCTCTCCATCTTCCTTATCTCTCACCTTCTTTCTAGTCACCTCTCTTTCTCTGTCCCTCTCTACTTCCCCTGTCTTATTTTCTATTTTGCAATATTGTGATACTAACTTGCATCTTCCTTTTAGTTTTGTGCTTCCTCCCTCTGCCCTAGATCTCTTGGTCTCCTGATGTCCTTGCTGTATGTTTGCTGGTTGTGGACCGGTCCAGTGTCTGTGTTGTTTGTTGTTGTATCTCTACCATTTTCTTTTGTCTCTCGTCTGTCCACTAAACCCAATCGGTTGAGGCAGATGTCCGCCTACACTGAGCCGTTGGTTCTGCTGGAGGTTTTTCTCTTCCGTTAAAGGAAGTTTTGCCTCCCCACTGTCATCCTTGGCTTGCTCTCGGTGGTTCTGTTGAGTTTATTCTCTGTACAGAATTGTGAAGTGCCTAGAGATAATTGGACATACAACATCATCTCCAAAAAGCAGAGATCCAATCCTGAGGTCACCAAACCGGACCCCCTCAACACCCTGGCTGCGCCTAGAAATTCTGTCCATAAAAATTATGAA
>JAQQAE010010451.1:0-14094 GCA_029823295.1 Pseudamia nigra | reverse complement strand
GTCCAGTTTAAAATCACTGTCCATCTTAAAACCTAGGTTAGTAACAGTCTCCTTTACATACGGCACTAAGGGCCCCAAATCACTAGATGAAATAAGGACAATTCTGAACAAAATTAGAAATCTTACAGGATTAAGACAAACCGGAGTAAAATATCAAGGAAATGAACAAGAACATTGAAAAAAATAGTATTAACTGAACTGAATAAATGCACAAAAATGAATAAAATTATTTTTAAAAGTTGGTGTTGTCATGTTTTTAGCTGAAATATGTCAAATTTCACATAACATGTCTGAATATTTTTTTTTGTCCAAAAATGTCTCTTGAAATTGTAAAGGTTGTCGACCCCTGCCATAAGTTGTCGTCTTCTTCTCCTTTCGGCTGCTCCCCTCAGGGGTCGCCACACCGAAATGCCAACGATTGGCATGTTTGATCTGGCATAGGTTTTTTATGTCGGATGCCCTTCCTGACACAACCCTCAGTTGTGACGCGTGGGTAAGTACCAGTGAACAACACGAGGACCACAGGGCACCAAGCTGACCTTCACCTGTTGAATTCAAGCCTGCACTGGGGCAGTTTGCAGCACAGAGTGAAGCAGCTGGGATGAAGATCAGCAACTTCAAATCTGAGACCAGAGATGGCGGGAGAAGGATGGAATCCCACTCCAAGTCAGGATGCGAAAATGATGAGAAAATATTATTTTTGTTCAGTTGTGTTAATTTCCCTGGTTATTTTGTTACTGTTATGTACATTTGGGCTGATTTTCTTCGTAACTGTGCTTGTTTTTGCTTATTTCTGCTCATTTTGTTGTTGTTTTTTTTTTTTTTTGTTAATTACACTAATTGTTGATGTTTTCTCAATTTCTTGGTTAGAGTGCTCCTTTTTGTTTATTTTTGTCATGTTTTGCTAACTTTGTTGCTTATTTTGTTCATTTTCATTGTTTTGTGCATTTCTGTCTTATTTCTGTTCATGTGACGGGTTACTCTGTTACTTTTATTAAGTTCCATAAATTTATTCATGTTTGCTTCTTTTTGCTCATTTTGTTGGTTGTGTTTTTCTTATTTTCCTGATTGTTTTCCTAATTTCTGTTCATTTTCTTGATTATTTTGACCATTGGTGTTCATTTCTGTTGAGTTTGGATTTTTTTTGTTCATGTTTTTGATTATTTTGTTCATTTTCTGTTTTTTCTTGTGATCTTTTGCTAGTTTTTTGCTTATTTGACCCATTTTTGTTCATTTTTCATATTGGTTTAAAATGTTCTAATTTATTTGCTCATTGTGTTCTTATTTCTAATTTTCTTAATTATTTCCCCAATTTTTGTTCATTTCATTGCTTATTTTGTTCATTTTTTTGTTTCTTGTCACAACCCTACACCATTGGCTACAACTACAAATGTGCACAGCTGATATAACAGGATGGTTATGTTTTCTTGATTTTTCCTGGCCGTTCATATCATTCAGGAAGGTGCTCTAACCTTTCAGGGTGTGGTTCATTCCACAGATCTGGGCATGACCAGCTTTACTCTTTAGTTAATGTCAGCTTTCTTTGTGTTTTGCAACCGTTTAGTAAGTAACCGCTTCGTTAGTTACTGTTATTCCCCTACATTTACTGTTACAGGAGCAACATATAATACAGCCTTTTTACAGCACAGTCAAGTTATAAAAGGTATAAACTCGATTGTCAAGGTCAAGGCGACGATTATTTCCTTAACACATTTAAAACAACAGCTGCCCAATGTAAAGTAATAGAAATATACTGTCTGAGTGGTTAAAAATTACTGTATTATGAGTAACGTTATGGTATCCCAGTCATAATCAAGAGTTCATGATCCAAAAAAGACATTTTTCCTCAGGATCTAAACATAAAATCCACATAACACAGCATTTGTGTTTTTACCTTTTAAATATAAAACAACGCACTGCACACTGGTGTTCACAGTATTGAATAAATATGAATAAAAAACCAGTGACTCCATAGAATGAACAAAAGTTAACTAATTATACACAACTTGAATGAAAATGAGCCACAACCTTAGTTTAAAAATTCAAAAAAATTAAAATAATCAAGACACTATTCTCCATATGAATACAAATAGACATGAATAGCCAAAAAAATAACAAAATGAAAAAATATCCAGTGTGGATGAAAATAATGAAACTTAACCAGAAAGTATAGACAGGAACAAAGTAATAAAGAAAATGAAGACACCAATTACAAAATTAACAAAATGATGCATAAAATGAACAAAATGTCACCCTAATGATTAAAAATGAAAGACAGTGAACGAAAATGAACAAATGACTCCAAAAATTATTAGAATTAACAAAATGAAATGAGAATGAACAAAAATGAAATTAAAATTAAAAAACAAACTTTAAGTATAAAATGAACAAAATATTCCCAAAATGACTAAAAGTTGTGATTAATACAATGAATGGAATGAACAAATGAATTGATAAAAATGAGAACAAGCTGAGATACAAATGAACAAAATAATCAGGAAACTGAATAAACTGTCCACAAAACGTATAAAAATTAAACAAAATTTTAGAAAGTGTTGTTTTATCCAGTTAAATTATGTTTTTAAACAGAAACAGTACCCTTGAAAAATGCCATCCATCCATCTTCTACCGCTTATCCGTGGACTTCCCTTTCCCCAGCGACATCATCCAGCTCCTCTGGGGGGACCCCGAGGCGATCCCAGGCCAGCCGAGAGACATACTGTAGTTCCTCCAGCGTGTCCTGGGCCTTCCCCAGGGTCTCCTCACAGTGGGATGTGCCTGGAACGCCTCCCCAGGGAGGTGTCCAGGTCCTTGAAAAATGCTAATTGAAAAAATAAGTATTGATACATGCGCCTTAAGAGTTCATAAAATTAAATGTGGGCTACCCCAAGGATCAAATGTGGCAGGTGTGGCCATGTGATCACATCACATGACAGACTTGAGAGGGAGGAAGCCCACTTCCTCTCCCTGAGCTTAAGTTTGTGTTATATTTTAAGCAGTAATTCTCCAGTGGCGTAGGACCATTTTATTACGTGGGGGTGAAGGGAGTTCACTGAAGGTGGTGACCTTATTTCTAGTTATTGGTTGTGGTGGCACATCTAAATATGGGTGAGTTCTGTTAAGGAAATGTGTTTTTGTGTTTTAACCTTGTGTTTGTTTTTCATTAATAGTCAGCCTCCCTCACTCCAGCTTGAAGCCTAACCATACATCGTCAATCCAACTACTCAACTTAGCTATTCATTTTGATGTTTTAATCTTTCATTGTAAATAAAATCTGCCTCAGGGCTGTTGGAGCCACACTAACTGTCTGGCTTTGTCATTGAAGTTTACCTGTTGTACAGAACACCTTGCTGATGTTACACAATTGTAGGCTCGATACTTTTTAATTTATGCATGTTTCCACTTAGGGCATGCTTTTATCTCTAGTCATATTGATTATTCTAACACCCTGCTCTCTGGTTTTCCCAAAAAAATATTACAAACCTTCAGTTGCTACAAAGTTCAGTTACACGTGTGCTGACAAAGATGAGAGGGCGCTGTACAGTTTTAAAATCACTGCGTTGGCTCCCTGTGTGTTTCAGTTGTTTATCAATGTCTGAATGGTCTTCGGCCTTCTTGTCTATCTGACCTGCTTTTAAATTGTGACCTTTGTGGACCCTGAGGTCCTCTGGTACCGGGCTTTTAACTGTTCCAAAGGTTAGAACTAAATCCTACAGTGAGGCCTCATTTTATCGTTACGGTCTCCGCCTGTGGAACTGCCTGTCCGACTGTTGAGGTTTTTACAAACAGGCTCAAGACTCACCTTTTTAGTTTAGATTATAACTGATTTCTGTTTTTTTGGTTTTTTTCTGCATTTATTTTATTTATTGTTTTTATTTTTTTAAAGTACTTAGTTTTTACTGTACATACTCTGGATTTTACTTTATACAGACTGTGGAGGCTGTGTTTCAGAGTCTCTGCTGCCCCTACTGGACACAAATACAACTACACTTTCACATTCCAGAGTCACCGCAGCGCCGAATGCATTGAAGTCCTTTTTGAGATCATTTTTACTAAATTTAAGAGTTTTGAATGCAAGTCACTAGAATATATTTATTTAAATTAATGTTCAAATAACATTTTTATGCGTTTTACTCTTATATGTGAATTAAATCAAAATGAACCCTCAAAATGAACAAAAAGTACTAAATGAACTCAAAATTCACAAAATAACAAACAAAATTAACAAATATGGTCAAAAAGGATAAAAACTAGAAAAATTGCACTCTGTGAAGAGATTGCATGGGATTGCTGAGTTAAAATAGTTGAACTTGTTGGAAAAGTGTAAGAGTTAAATTAATTATTCAATGGAGTAGTAATCAAAGGATCAAAGCACGACATGGTTACCATGTCGTTGCTATGGTAACCGCACATTCCGTTAGAGGTCTCCATTCATTTCCTATGGGGAAAAAATTGTAAAATGCTTAATTCTTTAAAATGTATAAAGGTTTGAATTATGAAAAGCAATAGCACACTTATCCTGAATAAGGTGAAACATATGAAGTTTGAATGGTTTGAATCGGACAAAAAATGCAGTAGTTACACAACAAAAAACATACAGAAGTGGAAGAAAAGATTAAAGGCTGGACACAACAATGGTGGAATTGCTGCATGACTCAGCAATCCCACTAATAAAATGAAAAGGAAAATAAGCAGCTTCAACAAAACCTAACAACAAACGAGCACAATTGGGACAGCAAATGAAAATTAAGAAACATTAAAATGTAAAAGAAAATACTACTGTGCTGCTTGTAAACAAAAAAGGTAACTTGCCATATTAACTGAAGATTGACATAGGTGATGCTAATGCATTTTCAATAGGGGGCGCTACTGTTTGCAAATAAAAAATACGTCTTTACAAAATCTGAATTTACCTCAAACTTGTTATGCTTTTTGAACACTATTTCCATCCTGTCAATAGGTGATGCTTATTGAGATTTGAATCTCTGGCCGTTTTTTTTTTTCCTCTCCATTGTGGATTTATCTAAATGTGCGTGTGTTTGTGTTACTTTTTCTCCCAATTTGCATCAAAATGAGTGAAAACCTCACCTTCATGCATAATATACACTTTATTGAACGCATGAAAATAAGTACAAATGGCACTGAGCACAAACTTACGTTAAAATGGAAAAAGACATTACCTCTTTGAAAGGACAGCTACTCAAACAGACTTAATTTCTCTTAACTGTTTTTATGATGATATTGCTGCAATAATAGCAACAGTAATTTTAAGTGTTCAGTGGCTTTAACATGGCATAAGTGTCTAGATTTCTCATTTATCATGTCCACTACTAATTTTGATCTCACATATAAAATAAGTACTATTTGAGACTGAAAGCCATAGTGAGTGAAAAACACTACCTCATACAGTTACAAGTACATAAAATTTGCTAGGTTTATTGTACACTTCAGTATTTACATCACCTTCCCTCTGCTGCTGGATGGCAACATGTGCGTTTCTAATTACAATCATTTCCTCAATCTCTTAACGTTTGATACCAATAAGAGCAGAGATTGTTACACAAGCATTAAAGCATCACAAAAAAAAAAAAAAAAAAAATTGTGGTATGAGACGACTACATCAGTATTTTTCCCTCATCTGGAAGCAGAACAATCCTCGTGGAAAAATCATGTACATGTCTTGAGAGTTTATACACAGAAAACCAGTTTACACATTGTGAAAACCTGCTGCAAACAGATTAAGTCAAGGCTGTTACATGTGAACAAGTTGAACCGTTGTGAAATGAAGGGAGCAAGTCAGAGATGAGACAGTTTTGTATTTTAAGTATTTGAACTGCATACAAATGTGCAACCAAGAACAAACTTAGTCCCCAGATATCTAACACGGAATTGTTTCTCCATAAATAGCTGATAAATGCATTGAAGCAAATGAACACAGAGAAGGTCTTCTTAGTAGGAGCGAATCACAGGAGGGACGTGGGCACAATCCTGCTCGTCCAGAGAGCTATCGATAACAGGACGGTACTCCAAGGTCACCTGTGATTGGATAAAAGCAAAACACATCAGATGTTACTGATACAGCTTAATATTTTCCTCTAAGCACCATGACAGTCTCTGAGAGGTAGCGTACCTTTCCGGTCTTGGGGTCGACATAAGACATAGTGTGTTTCCTCCAGTGCTGATCAAAAGGCTTCTTTTCCTGACCCTGCAGAGGCTTTGAGTAGTCATACTCATCTACACGGTCCTGGAAGAGGTAATAGGGATAATGTCAGAGAGGAAACAGTCAACAGTGCATTCTGTTAATGCAACCAGCCATGGACAATATTAAATTCAGTCAGACTATAAAATTAAAACCTGACATAAAGGTAAATAGGAGATCATAACGCAGAAGTTTCTTCAGCAGAACTGAAATCTGGGAAGCAATTCCCCATTAACTACTTACATAGGACATGATCTGATGTGTTAACATTCACCAAAAAAAATTAATCAGAATGTAAATGTATTAACTTGTGTTAGTAGTTTTGGCAAATATAAAAAGGTTTTATTTTCCTCCAGTAATTTAATAGTAAAAGACGGTTTGATGGATTCCAGTTTCAATGTTCAACTTTTGAAATCATGCTGATCCTTAAAAACACTCAAGCTTGAAATCTATTAAAATCTCCAACAAACCGCAGAGTTATTTAGTTTGCTCAATATGTTTCTGTCCATCCAGGAATCTTATATAATGCTACTTATATTGCACAAATGTGCAGAAAAAAAAAAAGATATTCCAAATGAAGAAAAACAATCAAATAAGTGTTTTAGGCCCTGTGTCCACCGGCAGCTGCCGAGCACTTACTATTACACCGTGGTTACAAACAAAGCCACTTCAGGTGCTCTTCAAGACTATGTTTAGTTACACATTTTGAAATTCTATTTCCATGTCACAAAATGTTGGTTCAAGATTTTTTAGACTAGAATGCGGTTGTTTAAACCTAAAATCGGAGGTCAATTTATCAAGATAAAGCCTATTCAGACATTTAATCTTTTGATGGCCCTGAGTCAGTGTCTGATTTATCAGTTAGCATGAAGGGACACAGATCCTGTGCAGTGAGCACACATGGTACAGAGAGGAAGCACATCATAGAGAATATCCTGGGAAAGAACTGCTTGAATTTAATGACATCCTGACAGACAAGGCTGGTCTAAGTTAATTGTAGCGAACACAGGAGTTATCACATGATTGAATTAGAGGTGTATCTGAACTATACGTAAAAAAAGTTCAGAAACAAAATGCTCCCAGCCCTAAAAATGCTGCATGTGGACACAGGCCCTTATATGGTTAAAACTTCCCTAATGGATAGGTTATCAAAATGATGATACAATCCCTCAAATCTTTCTTCTACTGAGTACAGATCATTCCAGTCACTTCTGATCGGGCTGTTATTCTAAAGTCCATGTAAACAGCTATTGAGAATTCAGTGGGTTAAGAAACCCAGATATTGCACACAGACAAATTGTTTGAATGCAGTATTCAGACCTTGAAGTCCTCTCTGGCATGAGCTCCTCTGCTCTCTGTCCTCTGCTCAGCGGCGTGGATGGTCTGGACGGCATTCAGCATCAGATTCTGCAGCTCCAGACTTTCCACCAGGTCTGTGTTCCACACAATGCCTGGAGGAGAACAGAGGAAGAACATGAAAGATAAGGTGACTAAGACAAATGACAGAACCCCAACGTTTTATTGAGGAGAAAAGGATTGAGTGAACACAGAATGCACAGAGGGAATTGTATTACCTCTGTCGAAGGTCTTGATGTCATCCAGGGTCTGGTAAATGTCATCCATCTTGTGACATCCCTCCTTCAGAACTGAGCCAGTACGGAACACAGCAGCATGGGTCTGCATCGTCTGAATGAAACCCATGTAGATTTTATGACCTTATAAGTATCACCCTAATGCACCATTTAGATAACTTTTATGCATTGGTACCTTCTGCATGTTAAGCCTGATCTCCGAGGTTCTCAGGCTTCCGTTAGCAAATCTTATCTTATCCAAGTTAGCTACAGACTCCTCTCCGGCATTGGGCTTCAGAGGTGACAGTGCCTCACCTAAAGACAACATGACACCAGGCATGAAATAATGTGCAAACAGGGACTGAACAATACCATTCATCAGAAATGTTCGGCCTCCATTACTGGTTACTGGATTTTACACAAAAAAAAAAAGATTTCTATATCTAGAGCTTTACCCTGTTTGTAGGGCAGAGACACTGTAATAGTTGTCCTCACCAGGTTTGTGAAGCTCAGCAATGGTGAGAGCACAGGCTCTGCCGAACACAACCAGATCCAGCAGGGAGTTGGCGCCCAGACGGTTTGCACCATGGACACTGGCGCAACCCGCCTCACCACAGGCATACAACCCAGGAACCACCTTGTCCTCTCCATTGGTATGAGTAATCACCTAGGGGAAAGATGAAATGTGCACAGATGGGTAGCGGTTCAAGTAAAGGAATTACAAAAGGGACAGTATGTGTGTGTTCAGAAATGACATACCTGTCCCCTGTAGTTTGTGGGGATTCCACCCATGTTGTAGTGAACTGTGGGCAGCACAGGGATGGGCTCTTTAGTGACGTCAACTCCGGCAAAAATCATAGCTGTCTCAGAGATGCCAGGCAGCCTGGTGGCCAGCTGCTGTGGAGGCAGGTGGTGTAGCTGCAGGTACACATGGTCCTTTTCTGGGCCCACACCCCTGATGGACAAGAAAGGCAAAAGTTGATAATCAACAGGAGCAGGTAATTTAACTACCAGACAGTAGTCACTCTAATTTACATTTGAAGGAGAACATAACCTAGATTCAGGGCTTAGCAAAATATCAGATATACTCCATGTATCATAACTGCCGTGTTGTTCACACAAAATCTGATGGGTGGGGTCCCGACATATCATCCATACCTTCCCTCTCTGATTTCCATGGTCATGGAGCGGGACACCACATCTCTGGATGCCAGGTCTTTAGCGTTGGGGGCGTAACGTTCCATAAATCGTTCTCCCTCACTGTTGATCAGAATCCCTCCCTCACCGCGGCAGCCCTCTGTGATCAGACACCCGGCACCATAAATTCCTGTTGGAAAGAGTCCCATGTTAAAAAACAGCCATGTCCAATAACTATTCACATGGAAACATGAAGAAAAGATGCAGTTAAGAATACCAACAGAAGCCGTACTTGACACTGAGCATCAAAAGTAATAAAATAACAGTTTATAAACAAGCAAACACTCCAAATTCCTAATCACTTGACAGTCACCATGAAGGTGAAAAATGACAAAACTGGACAGATATTTGAGGCATGACTCATATCACAGATCAAGTCAATGGTTTCATTAAAACATCACACTTTTTACTACTTTTAAACAGTATAAGGTTTTGACTAAAAGGAAAGTGCCTTTTACTCATATTTCTCCTGCCTGTGTTGCCTTTGTGGACTTTTCCAATAACCTTTCATAACCATGTCCTCAACTGCTGCACTGTGGCTACTCGGGTTACATTGTTTACATGTATGCCATGTTATGTGAAGACACACATGAAGCCGTATGTCCAATCAACAGACGTGTATATTAGGCTATGCAGTGCTGTTTGATTGCTGACATAGCATGAATCCAATTTAATAAATACTGTTATGAAATGTTGTCATCATGAAGGATAAATAATAAAACATAAAATAATGTGATTGCTAGATTTTAAAGAAGTCAAAAATTGTGTACCTATCACACTTCATGACAGGGAGAACTGTTTCAACAGTGGTTTTAGACATTCAGTTTTTTCTCACCAGTTGGATGGAACTGTACAAACTCCAAATCCTGGCAGGGCAGCCCAGCTCTGGTCACCATCGCATTTCCATCTCCTGTACTTGTATGGGCTGAGGTACAGCTGAAATAGGTTCGCCCATAACCCCTGGAAGAAAATGGGTGTAGTTTCAGAGATTTATGCGTCCTATCAATTGTCTGTTCATAGTTAAGATAAAGTGGCTGTATTTTGTTTTTGTCATGTGTTTTACCCAGTAGCAATGACAGTATTGTGGGCTCTGAAGCGGTGGATAGATCCATCCTCCATGCAGAGAGCAATCACTCCTTTACACTCCCCATTTTCCATCAGCAAGTCAAGGGCAAAGTACTCCACAAAGTAGCTAGTGTCATAACGAAGTGACTGCACATGAGAAGCAGATGGAGTCATTAATCATTAAATATACTTCATAGATAAACTAGTTTATAAGCTTGAACAGACTGAGCTAAAGACAGGACACTTACCCGTCCATAGAGTGTGTGCAGTAACGAGTGTCCCGTCCTGTCTGCTACACAGCAGCAGCGGTGGGCCTGGCCTCCTTTTCCATACTTAAGGCTCTGACCCCCAAAGGCTCTCTGGTAAATCTTACCATCCTCTGTGCGACTGAAGGGCATGCCAAAGTTCTCCAGCTGAGAGTGGAACAGAAGAAAAGTCCATTTAGTAAAAAAAAAAAAAGAAAAAGTATGAACCAGCTACTTCCTGAACTTCACCAACAAAAAGAAATCATATTTTCTTCTACCCATTTCTCTGCATGTATGTTGTTGAAAGATGCTCAGGGCTTCTTTTTTCGCTCCAAGAAGCATCAGCTCACATGACCAGCAGTATTCATGTTTTTGTGTGTGAGATGTTACCTCCACTACAGCTGCAGGAGCCTGCTCCGTCATGTAGTGAATAGCATCCTGGTCTCCAAGCCAATCAGATCCCTTTACTGTGTCATAAAAATGCCACCTCCAGTCATCGTCCTCCATGTTCCCCAGGGCTGCATTGATCCCACCCTGACAATTTAAAAAATAATTTTAAAATAAAGAGCAGGAAACTGGTAATGTGAGACTGTGTTGTATTGGTATGTTTTGTGTACCTGAGCAGCAACAGTGTGGGACCTGGTAGGGAAGAGTTTGGTAACGCATGCTGTGTTAAAACCAGCCTCTGAGAGGCCAAAAGCTGCCCTAAGTCCTGCCCCTCCAGCTCCTACCACCACAGCGTCAAACTCATGGTCCACAACTGGATACTGAGTAGAGATCTGAAAACAAGGGAGAAAAGTCAACAAGCAGAAAAACATAATCTCTCAATAAATAAATGTAGGTAGAGAGGGAGCTGCAGTACTTATACAAGAGTCTGTAGTGAACATATCTGAATGCACTATTCAGACATACTGTATATTGTATACATTACATGGTATACCAGTAATTTCTTTTCCAACATTCATAATGGAATCAGTATTGGGAGTAATCTAGATAACATAGTAACAGAACATAGATCTAATTGTAATTCATAATCATTCATTTAAAAAGTTACTCAGATGTTTTGTTCTATTTATTTATTGGGATAAATTACAGTGTGCATTAGATCTATCTGGGGCCCTTGTTTATGGATTAAATCAATACACAGTGCTTTACGCAACCTTCATGGGCATGTATAAGTGTGACCATCCTGGAAATTAGACAATATTTTCCTTGAGAAATAAGAAAAGCACTCTAACACAATTGTAAATAGTCTAGATGATAACATTAAAATGCTTGATGAAAAATAATTTAAAAAATGTAAACGAATGCAACATGTTTTACTACAGTAATAAAGTAATTAAAACACTTACACATTACATTTTAGTGAGGTAACTAGCAAATAGAAGCTTATTACATTTTAAAAGTATCCTTTCCTCAAATCTACATTAAAACACTGCACTGAACTCACATCGTCTGATACTTTGGCACTTTTCTTCTTGCCATAGATGGAGAAGTGAAAGTTCCTGGAACCCTGGGCTGTAGCAACAGGAACCTGAGACAAAAGGTGTAACATTGTTTTAATAAATCCAACATTAGAAAAGTTGACTTTGAGATTTCAAATCAGACAGATTTTATCTATTTTTTAACAAAGTTTCTAACAGTCTGAGCAGACACTATTACTCTATCTAAAGATTTAAGCTTGGTTTTTATTGCTTTACTACAAATGTAATAATCTACATTGGTAGTAATAAACAGATACACTATTAATACATGTGTAGGAGAGTTAAACAGGAAAATACTTAAAAATAACATAATAAAGTATTATTTACACAAAAAAAAATGAGTGAGTGAACACAGATGTGTAAAAAAGTGTGTGTGCGCCATTACCTATTCTGTACATGTGCGTATGTTTATGTTTGCAAAAAGAAGGACGGTGTATCTTTTTTGGACATATTTTGTAATTAGTGAGTCCACCTTTCCAATCAATAAAATAAAAATAAAACTAATCAAAAAGTTGCTCTTATGGTTAAGATATGCCTACTCTCATGGACATTAACAATACAATATATCGCGACTCTATAATTAAGACTGCTCTTTCATAATAAGCCACAATAATGACTCATTTGTGATCATTTGCATTGGCACGCTACTATATTTTTTAATTGTTTACAATAACAATGTGGGAATCATAAGCCACTGTACAGCTAACACATAGCAAGTACAGCTGCTCCTACAAGGACAACACAAGAAAGAGATTCGATTCGATTAAACGCGTCGTGTACGTTGTCACCTCACCACACAAACAGGTTAGTGTGTGTAACTTCAAACAAACACGGAGGTTATTGCCAGTTAAAAGTCTTTCTCTGAAGTGTCACATTGAACCAACCGAAGCTACATAAGACCTTGCGCAAGTCACACTTTGACAGCTACGAAAGCTCAAGATGCCGCAAAGTGTATTTTCCTCCGCGTGGAAGGCCGTTACAGATAAGGGCCACAAACACAGACCTGTAACTGATTTAGTAACGCAGGAATCCTTACTGCTTTTGTCTTAAATAATGTCCGTTTGGAGAGGAGTCGGGAGGCTGCTCGGACACTCGCCATGTTGTCAATTGAATAATACTCTGGGAAGCACAGCGGAGGATCCCATTTTCTGTTGCACTGGACCAAACCATTCTGCAAAAGCGGGGGGTGCAAGTTATGACGCGGCTACGGGTTTTCAAGGATTGTGTTTTAAGGAGAAGTAGCAACAATAGACTGTACTGACTAAGAATTTGCTGAGTGACTGTAACTATATGAATAAGTTAATTTGTACATTTATTGAGAAATGCATTTAAATATTTCGCCAGTGAACCCCCGCGGTTTGCCCTGATGGGCTGTCAACACGTAGAAACAGTATAATCTGGGGTCTGGGTGCAGGAACAAATGTTTAAGTGACCTAGACGTTTCTTTCAAGGTGAGACACCGCACCATATATTTACCAGACAGTTGCTGACCGGTAATCGGTTGGCGTTTATACCCATTTAAGCATTTTTGTGCAAAAAACAAACAAAATCTAGCCAGCTAAAATGATTGCTAACGATAGCTAGCACGTTAGCTCATGACTAGCCCTATTTGTGTTTAGCAAGGCTGTCAAACATTCAAGTCATGACAGTCTGCTGCGCTAGTGTTCTGGTAACTTTGTCAAGCTTTGAGATCTGCCTGCAGTGTGCAGCTGCTGCTACTGGTGCACAGTAACACACGCTTGATTATTACAGTAAGCTGCAACTCCCAGAGAAGTTTGTGTAGACGGAAAGGACTGACATCACTCATGCTCTGATTGTTTTTCCGTGTTTGAACCTCTCTCCAGCCTCAATGAACAACCTGAATGACCCCCCCAGATGGAATATCCAACCAGACCCCAGAGGAGGAGGTGCGGGTGCAGGTGATGGGAACCAGTGGAACTACGCCCTGTTGGTCCCCATGCTGGGACTGGCTGCATTTCGTAAGTTACACAAGGAGTGTCCAGAAATGTGTGGCCGACGTAACAAACGTCCATTAGCAGTGTCTGCAGAGGTTTGACATAAGTCATGGTGTTTACATCACACTGTGAACATGTGTCACTAGAATTAAATTTCTGCATTTGAGGTTCAAGTGGAAGCATAATCGGCAAAATGTACTTAAAATATGGAAAGTTAAATTGTGGAACAACATGGTTCATGTAAGTGTTTAACCATTATAGATTGTGATTGTTAATCGATTTTACTGCTGCATCACTGTGTATGCAAGGCGTGTGGTTTTTTCTTCCATCGACTGGACTGGAAATTTGGTTGAAAACGTTTCGCCACCCATCCGGGAA
>JAQQAE010010450.1:0-14095 GCA_029823295.1 Pseudamia nigra | reverse complement strand
TTTAAACAAAGTTAAGTGTTTGTATTATTCAACATTTGTACGCCAATTTTTACACTTTTGCTGCAAATGAATATCGGGTCCAAATATCGGATATCGGTTATCGGCGTCCTTAGCTACTAATAATTGATATTGGTCCTGAAAAACCCATATCAGTCGATTACTATGTGGATAATACTTTGTATATCATTACCATACATCCATACACCATTAAAGGTCCCATACTATGAAAATTAATATTTATTGGGTTTTGAGAATTATATAACATCAATAGTGTAAAATGAAAGCTGTGATGAATAACAGCTCACAGTGAAATCAGTTATGAACAGGCTCCTGTAAATTAAAAAAAAAATTAAATCAGCACTTTTTATTTGAACTCCTTAATAGACACATACAGGTATACAATAAGCATCATGATATGGGGCCTTTTAAATCCACCTTAACAGTCAACAAATGCCACTGTCTACTGCAAACACTCCTCTGAATATCAAAAACACTAGCCTTTAAGTGCACACATAATTGCCAGTGGGTATTTTTAGGGATGAGGTTGTTTACGTTAAATGTCAAATGATGATTTTGTGTTGCTACAGCGGTCGTCCTAGCCCAGGGGTCTGCAACCTGTGGCTCCAGGGCCACATGTGGCTCTTAAGCCCCTTTGTCCAGTAATCAAAGTAACATATAATAATTAATCAAAATGAAGCATTAAATCATCAACAAGAAGGAAAACATCAACTAGATAATGAACAAAAATAACAAAAAAAAATCCGCAAAATTAATAAAATAATAAAGTCAACGACCAGAACCAAGGGATAAACATAATGGATGATATTTTCAGGGCACATTGCCTCCACCAGGCAGCCAGTATTCTGCAGGATGAAACACAGCCCTCGCACGACCTCGTCCCCTGCTCCCATCTGTCAGGTGATGCAGGGCCTTGAAATCCCACACGACCAGGATGCAAAACAGTTTTTTTCCCAGGGCCATTACTGAACTGAAGAGACTCTGCCCTCCTCGCCTGGAACAAGAGCAGCACCTTAATTGTTTTTTAATTATGTGCAATATGTGCTCTTAATTCTCTGTATTTATTTATGTATATTATGTATTATACTGTACATTTATAGGTGTGAGTGAGCATGTGAGGTTGGGAATTGTGTTGGAGGCTGCTCAAGCAAAATTTATTGTGCTACTTTTAACGGTACTATAACAATAAAAACGATTCTGACTCTGAAATAAGAAAAATAATGAACAAGATTAAAACCCAACTGAAAAAAAATTCCACAGCATAAATAAAACAAAAAAGAAACAGGACAAAAATTCACAAAATGATCAATGAACTTGATGAAAATGAAAAATGGAAGAAACAAAATAGTCGAATAAATGAACAAGAACAAGAAATGGCACAAAATAATGATCAAAATATTCCACAAAATTAACAATAATCCACTGAAATAATTGAAAAAAGGAACAAAATAGAGTAAAATGAAAAATAAAATTATTAAATTGGCTGATTCTGGGAAATAGTTGCTGCTTATATTGTTATGGCGTGCCTTGGATGCATATGGACTACATATTTTGTATTATGATGTTTGTGTATGACTGTGTTTTGTTTTTATGAAACTGTTCGCTGCTGCCGTCTTAGCCAGGGCACTCTTGAAAAAGAGATTTTTAATCTCAATGAGGTTTTCTCCTGGTTAAATAAAATAAATAATCATTCATTCATTCATTCATTGATTAAAATAAATAATAACAAAAAAAATTTAATAATGTGCAAAATGAACAAAAAATGATCAAAATTCTCAATAAAATAAATAACAATAACAAAGTAATCAGGAAAATGAACAGAAAAATGAAAATAAATCAACAAAATGAATAAAAAATAGGTTGATAAACAAATTCAATGCAAATAAAGACAAAAAGTAAAAACATTCTTATCCATCATATATCACGTGGTTTATGAAGGGTTCAGCATGTATGTATTTTTACTTTGTGTGTAAAACTGGCTCTTTAGATTACAAAGGTTGCCGACCTCCGTCCTTGCCCGAGTCCAGCAGCAGCAGTTAGCGGCTGCATAAAACATCCACTCAGTCAGAATGTGCACATTTTAGGACAAGGCGTCCCACCGCGTCCCCGGAGACACAAGCGCTGGACGTCCACTGCCAGCGCAGCAGCAGTGAGCTGTGTGAGGGCGCCGGGGCCATGGAAGTGCACCCTGCAACACGTGTGCACGCTCATTTGCCTTTCAAAGTAAAGTGCAGGCCAGACTATTCAAATGTGATGTGTACTTTATTTGATTTTTTCCATCCATCCATCCATCCATCCATCCATCCATTTTCTACCCCTTAATCCTTGTGAGGGTAAGGGGGGGGGTGCTGGAGCCTATCCCAGCTGACTTGAGCGAAGGCAGGGTACACCCTGTTCCAGTAGTTTGCAAATATCCAGGTTATGTAACATGTGAGATGTTTTTTTTTTGTTATTTTATTCATTTGAGGTCATTTTATTCATTATTTTGCTCATGCCCTTATTTATTTTGTTTATACAGTATTTGCTTATTTTGTTTCTTATTTTGCTTGGTTTTGCTCATTTTTCTGTTTATCATTATTTGTTCCTTTTTTGTTACACTTTTGCTCATTTTCTTATTTCTTGTGCTCAGTTATGATAATTTTTCTTTTCATTTTTCCTTATTTTGTTGCCATTTTGCTCATTTAATTCACCATTCTTACTTTCCTTGATTATTTTCTGCATGTTTTTAGTTTTTTAGAATCTTTGTTCATTTTTGCACATTTTCTTGCTTAATTTGCACACATTTGTTCATTTTCTTGCTTATTTTGTTCATTATTATTTTTCTTGATTATTTTCTTCATTCAATGTTTGCTCATTTTTTTTAATATTATATGCATTTGTGGTTATTTTGTTCATTATCTTGTTCATGTTTGTTCCTTTTCTTCATTATGTTCTTTAACGTCTTTCATTTACGTTTGGCTCAGTTCACTTTCTTATTTTGCTCATTTATTGTGCTCAGTTATGATAATTTTCCTTTTCATTTTTTTCAATTTTTGTTGCTATTTTTCTCATTTGGTTTAATATTCTTACTTTTCTTAATCATTTCCTTCATGTTTTAGCTCATTTTTGTTGACATTCTTCATGACTTTGTTCTGCTTTGCTTTGTTTAATTTGGTATTACTTTAATTTGTTAATATCTTTTATTTTGTTTACTTTGGGATGACATTTCTCCTTTGTCAGTTTGGTTTATTCTGCTGCTTATTTTGCTCTTCTTTTGCTTAATTTCTACTCATTTTATTACTACTATTTTATTTATACTATTACATTATTTTCTAAATTATTTTGCTCATTTACTTGCTAGTTTTGTTGCTTACTTTGCTTACTTTTGTTCACTTTGCTTATTGTCATACTTAACTTGTTCACTTTTGGTCATTTTATTGGTTATTTTTGGATGATATTCATGCTAAATTTGTAGTTTATATGAATTACTTTGGTTAATTTTGTTGGTTATTTTCCAATTTTTGCAATTTCTTGCTTATGTTTTGCTCATTTTATTGCTTATTTTGTCCTTACATTTGATTTTCTTGATTATTTTAGTCTTTCTTGTCCATTTTCTTGCATATTTGTACTTTTTTTTTACCCTTTTACAAGCTGATGTGTAAACAATTCACCAGAAACACAGAAAATGAAGCGTGCAAGATCAAAATTTCCCGGAGGATCCAAAGATGGCGTCTCAAACTAAACCTCCTCCACACGTGATGTACGCATGCAGGTTCGTGAAAAGCCTCGACAGTGAATGTGCTATAATTAGCAAAGGGAATGAAGTTGTTTCCTTTTTCCAGCTTTGAAGTAGAGGATTGAAAAGTAAAAAAACAAAAGTCCAGGCGTTAACAGCCGAGAGATGAGAGGGACAGAGCCGAGCAGAGGGGAACTGTGGGAAAAAAAGACGTAATCCAGATGAGTTTTGATCCGACAGGGGACTCATGGTTTCATCATGTGTGGGTGCAAAGCCTCCTGGGTATTTTTATCTGCTACTCTGAGATGTTTACTCAATCCAAACACATGATTAGCTCTGCCTTTCATACTGTATGGACTGCCGGGAATCAGAGGTGGTCTTCATTACTTTGCTCGTATTTGATCATTTTCTTTATTTTCTCGATTTTTTTTTTGTATGTTTTTCTACTGGCTTGATTATTTTGCTCATTTGTGTCCATTTCCCTCAATATTTTGTTTAGCCTCTTGAATTTAAGATTTTCCAGATGTAGGAGGAACCAGGTGAGTTTGACAGGGCATGTGCTTGTTGTGCAGAGTCGTGGCCCTTCAGTTGAATCTGAGGTGAATGGCCCTGAGAACCACTTGGCATGTGACATATCTCCAAGAGGATGTTGTGTTACAGGTAAGGTCCAAGGAGCTTGCTTGGATTGACCTCGGTGTTTCAGCCCTATCTGAAGTGAGGTGACCCACCAACAGCCAGGTGCATGTAGGTGGTCACAGCTACTACTGGCCTACAGTCAGTGAGTGTATTATGTGACTGATGCTCTCTCGCACATTGGGTGTGGCATCTGTTGTTGCAATGTATGCACCAACTAGAATAAGATAAGTGTCTGTGAAGGAAACATTCCATGTCCAGCTTCGTTCAGTGGTGAATTGCGTTCCCAAGATGGACTTGGGCATGGTTAGGGAGGTGTTGGTCCTCATGGCTCTGGAACACAAGATGAAAGGTCAACTTTGCAAAGAGCCTGGGCTGTTTCAAAGGTTTGACTTACAGCATTGAACGTGGTCTACTATTGATGGTGTCACAAGAAAAGGGAATGACTAAGTCCTCATAGATCCAAGAACTCTTGTGTATTTAGAAGCGCATGCATCTTCATTGGTGATCACAGGCTGGTATTTGCTGCCATGAGGTTGCAGTTACAGGTACTTAGGTGCTCATTCAACCACTTTCGGTATGGATGTTGTAACTGGGTGGGTGACCCAGTTGCAGCTTAGAAGCTCACCTTGAGGAAATGTGGGGGAACCATGTGCCCACTAAGTACTGGAGCCACTGGTCAAGTTGCAAGTCTGGTCTCTTGAATGTGGCTTATGAGTGCATTCGAGGACCTGTCAAGAAGACTTAACGTTGCAGGAAGAGCCTTGATGGTGAGGAGGTGAGCAGTCAGTGCTATGTGACAGAATGTGGGTCCGGGGTGTCTGTGAGGAGGTTATGAGTCATCTGAGCTTCTCGGTAGGTGTTCACCCAGCCTACAGTGTGCTTTAGAAGCTCTGCTCAACCATGTCCTCTCAGCGTAGTGCCGTCATCTAGGCACCAGATGGCACCATCCTGTTGGAGGAGTCCACTGGTGAAGGTTCTTTTGGGTTGCATTTTTTGAGCAGTTGTAGAGTGCAGACCCAGGAGTTGCTGCTGACTCACCTATAAGCTGTGACCCACCAACTCTTGAGGAGGCTTGGAAGGCGATTGAACAGCTAAAAGGTGGCAAGGCACATGGGATCTGTAGTATCCACATGGAAATGCTCACGTTGGAGGGTGTTTTCATCCACGTTACTCTGCTTCATTTTAAACATGGCTGTCATCCTTAAATATGGCTGTCATCCCAATTGACTGGAGGAAGGGGTTGATTGCTTCTGTCTGGGAGGGTAATACCAACAGTGTAACAACTAGAGGGGTTAAACCTTTTGTTCACAGCAACAATTTTGTGTGGACTGTTCTGAACATCGTGCGATAACTGCTGCTAGACCACTAACACCAACCGGTCTGCTTCCACATCCAAGAGATCATCAGTCGACCGCATCGTCATGATTTGAGTTCTCACTGAGCATGTGCAGGACGTTGAACAGCAGCTGGTCACAGCCTGTATCGACTTCCATAAAGCGCTCGACTCAGTGTGCAGAGACGTCATCTGGAGGATTCTGGAACTTCTTTTTTGTGCATCTTTGCCAACGGGGGGGACTGTGTGGTTTCAAAACCTCGTGGGCATTGTAATCTGCAACTCTGAGATGTTGGCGTGCAACTCACGCCAGACAAACACGTTATGAGCTCTGCTTCTCCATCTGCACACACACACTGTCAGTAACGAGAACAAACACAAATCACACACACTCAGTCCAGTGCGACCGGATTTGGTTTGCAAAGCGCTCATTGTACAACATGGAAAAGAATCACATGCAAAAACACGACCTCAGCAACAGTGTGGAGGTCAGGACAAATGAAATGAGCTCAACATGCCTCCAGTGATTCACATTTACCAATCTGTTCAATGTTTTGTGCATTTTTGGTTTATTTTCTATATTTCCTTTGATCATTTCCTTGATCATTTTACTGAGCTTTGCTTGTTTTACTACTGACTTTTTTTTTATCATTTTAAATTTTTTTTCTTTTTTTTTGCTTCTTTGTCTTAATTATACTCAATTTCCTTGATTATTTTGTTCCTTTTAGGTTGTTTTAGTACTTATTTTTCCATTATTCTAGATTTTGTTCAATTTTACTCATTTTATTGTTTCATTCTCAACATTATTCTCATTTTCTTGATTATTTTGCTGATTTTTCTGATTCTTTTGTCTTGTCATGTTTTGCTCCCTCTGTAAAAACACTGAGCTCTTTTGCTCAGCTGCTCTTCTCTCGTCCCTGTCGCTGCACTTTAATTTCTCGGTGGAATTCGCTTTGGCATGTGCAGGCGACGAAAAACAGATTGCGTTTACTACAGTACAAATTCCCAGATGGACGTGCAAATCAGTGCAACACACACGCGTTGTTGCAGCTGTAGTTTGCACGTCGCAAGAAAAGTTCAACAATGATGAAGTCTAGCAAACAAAAGAAATGAGACAAGGAGCAAAAATCAATAAAATAATCAAAAAAATCAGGAAAAATAGACAACAGGAGTAACAAAATGAACACAGATAAACAAAATAGGCAAAAAATACAACAAAATTCAACAAATAAGCAACAAAGTGAACAAAATAATGGGAAAAAATTTACAAAATAAGCAACAATACAAGAAAAAATTGACAAATCACATAACAAAATGAACAAAAATGAAAACGTAAGCAACAAAATTAGCATAAAAGAACAAAATAAGAAACACAATGTGATGAAATTAACAAAGTAAGCAACAAAATGAACAAAAGAATAAAATTACTTTAAAAAGGAGCAAAAAGGAACAATCAACAATATTAGCAAATTTGGACTACATAAGCAACAAAATGAACAGAAAATAACAACATAAGTAACAAAAAAGCACAAAATAAACTAAAAAATGTACAAAACATTGATAAATTAAGCTACAAAATGAGCAAAAATGGAAAAAATAAGCAACGACATGAACAAAAAATCCCAAAATAAGTAAGAAAATGAGCAAAAAATACCAGAATAAGAGACAAAATGAGCAAAAATGAACACAATACCTATAAAATGACCAATCATATAGAAAATAAGTAAAAATAAATAACAGAAAGTAATACTAATGAAAGAAATGAACAAAGTAATTAAGAAAACAAACTAAATAAGCAACAAAAATAGAGCAAAATTTAAAAAGAAAATGAACCTAAATGACAGAAACAGACAAGTGAATGGACACAAATGAACAAAATTAGACGACACAAGTGCAAATAATGCATAAAGTGACAAACACAGTGAACAGAAGTGGCTCACGGAGTCAGTTTGATGTGATGTCTTAATGATGTGAGACACCTCAGGGTGCAGAGCCGCCTGTGCTCCCTGAACGACGACGCCTTTGATGCTGCACGCCACAAACCAATTATCAGCAACTCAGCAATTTAAGAAAACACAGAGGAGGAAAAACCGAGAGGGACGATACAGGTCACTGTCTGTCACCTCATCGACAGCATCTGCCATCAAATGTATCAGAGGAGAACCGAGATGAAGAAAATAAGCAACAACAAGAACCGCACTGAAGGAAAACAGAATGAAAAATTCACAAAATAAGCCATAATATGATCAACAATTCACAAAGTAAGCCACAAAATAAGAAAAATCAACATAATGAGCGACATAATGAGCAAAAATTTACAAAATAAACAGCAAAACGAGCAAAAGCAAACAAAGCAAGCAACAAAATGAAGCAAAATAAGCAATAAAAAGAAGAAAAATGAACAAAATAAGCAATGAAACAAGAAACATGAACAACATAAGCAACAAATGAAGCAAAACAAACAAAATAAGCAACAAAGTGAGCAGAAATGAACAAAATAAGCAACAAAAAGAAAACTTTACAAAATAAGCAATATAATATGCAAAAGTGAACAAAATGAACAACAAAATATATCAAAACAAACAAAATAAGCAACATGAGTAAAAATGAACAAAATAAGCAACAAAGAGAAGAAAAATGAACAAATAAGTAACAGAATGAACAAAAATGGAGAAAAAACAACTAAATAACCAACATTAAACAAATAGAAAATGCATGTTTTTGAAGCAGTGGTTTGAAAATGTAGATGTTATGTAGCAGCTTTATGAATAATCCAGCATCCAACAAAGCTAATTCTATTCATTTTGTTGATTATTTTGTTCATTTATATAAATGTTGTTGCTTGTTTTTATCATTTTGTATTATTTTGTTGCTTATTTTATTCATTTTCTTGATTGCTTTGTTTTTCTTGCTTTGTTGTGGTCATTTTTGTAAATCAAGTTGTTTATTCTGTTAATCTTTGTTTGATTTGCTACTATTTTTTCACTTTTTTGCCTTTTTTGCTCAGTATTTTGATGCTGCTTTTGATAATTTGTGTATCTTTTACTTATTTTGTTCATTTTTGGTTATTTTGTTGTTGGCTTTGTCCATTTTATTCATTATTTTGTTCAGTGTTCATTTTGTGGCTTATTTTTTTCATTTTTTGCTTACTTTGTTCATTGTTTGTTCATTTTTTGCTTGTTTGGTTAATTTTCTTCTTTATTTTGTTAATTTTGTTGATTATTTTGTTCACTTTGGTTCATTGTGTTGTTAGTTCTTTCACTTTTCTTTGCTTATTTTGTTATTTTTGTTCAATTCCATTATTGTTATTGCACGTTTTAATCATTTCTGATCACCTTGTTGCTTATTTTGCTCAATTTGTTCAATTTTCTTGATTGGTTTATTCAATTGTGTTCTTAATGGAGTGTTTTGTACATTTTTTTTTCTCCGTTTGATTCATACTGTTGCGTATTTAGTTCATTTTTGCATATTTATTAGATTATCTTGTTCCTTGGCTTGATTATTTTGTGGATTTTTCCCGACTTTCTTGATGTGAAGAACCATACACACTTGAGACAAAGACTGTGCAGAATACATTAATTACCCATTTGTACCGTTTTTCTACTCCAGGCCGTTCCGCGTGCACGAAGCCGTGGGTCGACTTTGACAATAACCTGATTAGATGTGAACGGATCTCGATGCAGTCACTCAGATCCACTTAACATCCAATCAGTGCAGGCCATCTTCACACACACCAACGCTCATTAAACCATCCACCGGCTGCAAAACAACGCCTCGAGTGAATGTTTTCATCAATGCCTTAATTAATGAAGATGCACACCATGTGGAATGAGCTCAGCGAGCAAAGAGGTTTAATTCTCTTTTTTTTTCAGATATTTCCATGGGTTCACTTAATCCACGTGTCATTAAGCTGGGAAAATGAGTCTGAGGAAAGAAAGCTGAAAGATGCATCCTGCTGCACGTTATCAACATTAAATATTCACTTCACGGCTCATTTTGTGGGTTTAGATGTAACGTTGTGGCTGACACAGTTCAGGTTTCATTTTCATTTCTTACAATTTAAATATAAATAGGAAAATGCAAGAAAATGGTCTGATGTTCTGACATGTTCTGTTATCTGTGCTTGGTTCCAGTTTTGCTCATTTTCATTCCATTTGTTTATTTTGCTCATTATTGTTCATTTTGATGATTTTTCTCATTTGTGTTTATATTCTTTCATATGTTGCTTATTTTGTTCATTTTTGCTCACTTTGTTGCTTATTTTGCTCATTATCATTCATTGTATTGCTTATTTTGTTATCATTCATTTTGTTGCTTATTTTGCTCATTATTGCTTATTTTGTAGCTTATTTTATTCATTATTGTTCATTTACCGCGTATTTTGTTGTTATTTTGCTCATTTGTGTTCATACTGTTTCTCATGTTGCTAGTTTTTGTTTATTTTATTACTCATTTTTGTTAATTTCACTACTTATTTTGCTTATGTTCATTTTGTTCCATGCTCTGTTCAATTTTGCTTGATTTGTTACTTATTCTGTTCATTTTTGTTAATTTTATTGCTTATTCTGGCCATTTTTGCATGTAATGTTTCTTATCCCCCTCCCCCATTTACTTTATATTTTTCATTCATTTTGGCTCATTTTCTTGCATATTTTATTCTTTCTGTCTCCCCTCATAAAAGAAAGGCACAACTGGATGCATTAACAATTTAGTTACAAAATCTCTTCATGGATTAGTGCTAAAATGAGACCTACTGTCTGCCCTTGGATCAGTCAATGCAGCAAAAGATTACACAAAGTAATTCCTATGTGTATGTATAACCTAATGAATTTCTCCAGCTTTGGTTTCATTTTTGTTCACTTCATTGCATATTTTGTTCATTATCTTGATGATTTCATTCATTTATATAAATATTGTTGATTGTTTTGCATAGTTTAGTTCCTTTCCTTAATTATTTTCTTTCAGTTCTGTTCATTGTTGTGCATTATGTTGTCCCTTTTTGTTCACTTTTGCTTATTTTACTGCTAGTTTTGAATATTTCAGGTCATTTTGCAGCTTATTTCCTTCAGTGCTGTTCATTTTCTTAATTATTTCATTGAATTCTGTTCGTTTCATAGCTGACATTTGTACATTTTTGTTCTCTGATTGATTTAGTTGCTTATTTTAATCATCCACGTTGATTATCTTATTCAATCAATGTTAATTTGTTCCTTGATTGGCTCTTTTTTTTCTATTTCTTAATTATGTTTTCTTTTTTATTAACAGGTGTTAATTTCTTTTTTTTATTGTTCATTTTTACTCACTCCATTCGTTATTTTATATTTTCTTATTTAATTGACCAGTTGGTTCATTCTGTTTCTTTTGTTCATGTTTGTCAACATTATTTTGTTCATTTGAACTTAATTTATTGATGATTTTGCTTATTTATGTTAATTACGTTGCCTATTTTCTTCATTTTTGCTCGTTTTCTTCATTATTTTGTTTATTGTAAGGTATTTTGTAGATCATGCTGTTCACTTATGTTCATTCTGTTGCTTATTTTGTCCGTATTTGCTGAGTCTAGTGAATTCATTATGATCCTTTTTTCCAGTTTGGTTTCCTGGAAGATTCTTATTCTATTTCTTTTCCCTTTAATTTCCATGTCCTCCCACATAAAATACAACTCTTTCCATCAGCTCCAGTTGTATCCCGTTCACTCAAGTCTCCAAAACAACTTTACAGAAATCAAATCAAATCAAATCAAAGTGCGTTTACCGTCGGTGTCGAAGTGTTTCCAGATGTCCAGGAACTGGGACGCGGTGACCTCGGCCAGGTGCAGGTGAGGAGGCTGCTGGGATTTGTTTGCCATGATGCTGTCCGTCTGTCTGTGTGTCCAAAAAATCCGCTACTAACTTTTCTGTTGCTTCCCGTGTGTCTTGTTCAAACACAGCCCACACTGTGGCAGCGGCGCGCCGCACGCTGCTTTTAAACCGGGGCTGCAGTAGCGGAGCTCGGCCACTAGGGGCAACAGCGCCACCGACGCCAAGCCATCTGAGTCAGAGAGGGGAGTGGGATAGGAGGATGCCTGGTACTGCAGTGGATGGACAGTGTGTGTGTGTTAGTGTAGATTAGGAAGATGCAGATAGTTGTTGTTGTTTTTGCACCATCATGCATTGCAGCAGATCCAGATGTGTGGATGCTTTGCACGTGACTAAACTGGGCTTGATTGAGCAACATCAGGAATAAAATGGAAAAAAGGCAAAATGAGCAAAAATCAACCAAGTACGCCAGAAGATGAATAAAACGCTGCAACAAATCAACAGCAAAACGACCATAAATGAACAAAAACTGAACATGCACAGTCAAGAAAATGAATGAAATGAGGTACAAAATGAACAAAATAAATTACAAAAGTCAATATGGAACAAGAAAATGAGTGAGAAAGAACTAAAGAATTAACAAAAATGAACAAAATGACATAAAAATGAGCAAAAAAGAACAAAAACAAAACATGTAACAAATACACTCAAAACAATGTATAGATAATAAAAAATAAATAAAACCAGTACACAAGACAATAAAATGAGCAACAAATGAGCGAAAAGGAACAAACGCTGTAACAGGCAGTCAAGAAAATGAACAAAATGAGCTAAAAATGAACAAAATAAATTGGAAAAAATAAACAAATATAAGAAATCAGCATAAAAAATGACCAGGGAAATGGATGAAAAAGAAAAAAATTGAACCAAAATAATCAATAAACCAAAAAAAGGAACAAATGAGTGACAAAATGAATAAAATAAACTGCATAAAGTGAAAAAAAAACAAACAAAGTCTCAATAAAAATTCAAAATAAGCAACAAAATGAATGAAAATGTAAGGAAAAAAGTCACGAAAATATTATAAATTGCTAAATTGAATAAAAACAAACCAAGTTGACATTAAAAATCTAAATTGAACACCAAAATCAGTGAAAAAAGGAAGGACAAAGTTGAGAAAATGAACAAAATGAGCTATAACTGAGAAAAATAAGTTATAAATATAAACTAAAATAAACAAAATCACTATGAAAAAAACAAAATGAGTAACAGCTGTATAGTGGAAGGACAAAAGTCAAGGAAATGAAAAATGAAAAAAACTGAGCATAAATGAGAATAAATTGCAAAATTGAACAAAATTAAGCAAAATCAGTATAAAACAAAAAAGTGGGAAACAAAACATCCAAAAATGAACCATCTATCCATCTTCTATGGCTTTGCCAGGGGATCCGGTTGTGGGGGCAGCAGCTTGAGCAGGGAAACCCAGACTTCTCCCACCGCAGCTACTTCGTCCAGCTTGTCTGAGGGGATTCCGAGGCGGTCCCAGGCCAGCAGAGAGACCTACTCCCTCCAGCATGTCCTGGGTCTTCCCTGGGATCTTCTCCCACTGGGACATGCCTGGAACACCTCATCGGGGGCATCCAGGAGGCATCCGACCCAGATGGCCAAGCCACCTCATCTGGCTCCTCTCAACATGGAGGAGCAGCGTCCCTACTCTGAGCCCCTCCTGGATGACTGAGCTTCTCACCCGATCTCTAGGAGAGAGCCAAGCCACCCTGCGGGGGAAACTCATTTTGGCCGCTTGTATCCTGGATCTTGTTCTTTCGGTCATGACCCAAAGCTCATGACCATAGGTGAGGGTAGGAACGTAGATCAACCAATAAATCGAGAGCTTTGCCTTTCGACTCAGTTCCTTCTTCACCATGATGGACCGATGCAGAGTCCACATCACGGCAGAGGCCACCCCGATCCATCTATCTCCTGTTCCATCCTTCCCTCACTCAAGAACAAGACCCCAAGATACTTGAACTACTTGACTTGGGGCAAGCCCTCATCCCGACCAGGAGGGAGCACTCCACCCTTTTCTGGCTGAGGACCATGGTCTCAGATTTTGAGGTGCTGATTCTCATCCCAGCCGCTTCACATTTGGCTGCGAACCACTCCAGTGAGAGCTGCAGATCACGGCCTGATGAAGCCAACAGTGCCACATCATTTTTGAATCTCCAAGATGGCACCACAGACGGCTGCCTCGGCATTTTGGTGTGCTTTATTTTGTTTTGTGTTGTTTTTTAAGTGTGCTTCCTGCGCAAGTTCCCAACTCTCTTTCACCAGAGAGGAAGTTTTAAACATCAGGGAAACAACTCCATCTGACCTTTTCCCCACATTTCTGGAACCAAATATGGATTTTCTGGGTATTTTGGTGAAAGGTGCACTCACCTTTACTCGGGCAGTGAAACGCAGGAGGAGGGGGAGACGGGCCGGTGCGCTTGTGCGTCTCCGTCAGCGCAGACATCACACCCCGCTACCCGGCATGTTTCTCTCCAACGTGCGCTCACTTGCCAACAAACTGGATGAACTCCAGCTACTGTTGGCAAA